>JBCEWC010009947.1:0-18173 GCA_038996855.1 Solanum aculeatissimum
GGAATAATGTTTTGGGAATGTTAGCCTCGAGCCCTGGTTTGCTCCAGGAACCATGGACAAACACCCATGAACAACTACCCAAATCGCCTGTTTCTTGTTCCTTGACCCATAAAATACTACCAGGCCATATCTAACTTCAGCGGGCGACGTAGGTCCTCTTTAATGGCTCTTTACAGACCACTCGGTATAATATTTTTGACACAGTTGGCCAAGAGCCCCGAGCAGCGCTAGGAACCGTGGGCTAACATCCACAAAAAACTACCCAAATCACCTGTTTCTTGTTCCTTGGCCCGTAAAATACTACCAGGCCATATCCAACCATGGTGGGCCACCTAGGCCTCTTGCCTGGCTCGTAACAGACTTCTTGGTATAATATTTTGAGAAAATGGGCCCCGAGCAGCGGGCAACACCAGGAGCCGTGGGCTAACACTCACCAAAAACTGCCCAAATCACCTGTTTCTTGTTCCTTGGCGCATAAAATACTAGTAGGCCATAACCAACCACGACAAGACTCTTGGGCCTCTTTCCTAGCTCGTTATAGACCCCATTATATAATTTTTTGGGAAAATTTTCACCGGGCCCTGGGCAACGCAAGGAACCATCGGTTAACACCGACAAAAAATAACACAAATCGCCTGTTTCTTATTCTTTGACCCATAAAATACTACCAGACTATATCCAACCTTGGTGGGCCACCTGGGCCTCTTGCCTGACTCGTTACAAATGCCTCGGTATAATTTTATTGGAAAGTTGGCCTCAAGCCCCGGGCAGCGCCTGGAACCATGGGCTAACACCTGCGAAAAATTACCCAAATCGCCTGTTTCTTATTTCTTGGCCCATAAAATACTACCTGGACATATCTAACCTCGATGGGCCACCTGGGCATTTTTACTAGCTCGTTACAAATCCCTCAGTATAAGTTTTTTGGAAAATTGGCTCCGAGCCCCAGGCAGCGCAAGGAACCGTGGGCTAACATACATGAAAAACTGCCCAAATCGCTTATTTCTTGTTCCTTGACCCATAAAATACTACCAGAACATATCCAAACTCGGCGGGAAACCTGGGCCTGTTTCCTGGTTCATTATAGACACCTCAGTATATTATTTTGGGAAAGTTGGCCCCGAGCCCCAGAAAGCGGCAGGAACCGTGGGCTAAGACACATGAAAAACTACCCAATCGCCTGCTTCTTGTTCCTTGGACCATAAAATACTACCAAGCCATATCCAACCTTGGTGGGACACCTGAGACTCTTGCCTTGCTTGTTACAGACCCCTCGGTATAATATTTTGGTAAAGTGTGCCCCGAGCCCCGAGAAATGCCAGGAACTATGGGCTAACACCTGCGAAAAACTGTCAAAATCGCCTGTTTCTTGTTCCTTGGCCCATAAAATACTACCAGGACATATACAACCCTAAAAGGCCACCTGGGCCTCTTACCTAGCTCGTTATAGACCCCTTGGTATAATATTTTGGATAAGTTGGCCCCAAGCCCCAGGCAGTGCCAGTAACCGTGTGCTAAGACCCACAAAAAACTGCCCAAATCGCCTGTTTCTTGTTACTTGGCCCATAAAATAGTACCAAGCCATATCTAACCCCGATGGGCAATCTGGGCCTCTTTCCTGGCTCGTTATAGACCACTTAGTATAATACTTTGGGAAAGTTTTCCCCAAGCCCCAGGCAGCGCCAGGAATCATGGGCTAATACCCACGAAAAACTATCCAAATTGCCTGTTTCTTGTTCCTTTGCCCATAAAATACTGCCAGGACATATCCAACCCCAGCGAGCCATCTGGGCCTCTTTCCTGGCTCATTACAGACCTCTTGGTATAATTTTTTTGGAAAGTTGTCCCCGATCCCTGGTCAGCGCCTGGAACCGTGGGCTAAACCCAACGAAAAACTACCCAAATCGCCTATTTCTTGTTCCTTGTCTCATAAAATACTACCTGGCAATATCCAACCCCGGCGGGCCACCTGGGCCTCTTGCATGGCTTGTTACTGACCCAGGGTATGATTTATTGAGAAAGTTGGCCCCAAGCCCCAGGAACCGTGGGCTAACACCTACGAAAAATAACCCAAATCGCCTGTTTCATGTTCATTGGCCCATAAAATACTACCAGGACATATCCAACCCCAGAGGGCCACCTGGTTATCTTGCATGGCTCGTTACAGACCCCTCAGTATAACATTTTTTGAAAGTTAGCCCCGAGCCCTGGGCTGCTCCAGGAACCGTGGGTTAACACCTATGACAAACTGCCAAAATCATCTTTTTCTTGTTCCTTCGCCCATAAAATACTACCACGCTATATCTAACCCCAGTGGGCAATATGGGCCTCTTTCCTTGCTCTTTATAGACCCCTCAGTATAATGTTTTGAAAAAGTTAGACCCAAGCCCCGGGCAGCGCTAGGAACCATGGGCTAACACCCACGAAAAACTACCTAAATCGCCTGTTTCTTGTTCCTTGGCCCGAAAACTACTACCAGGCCATATCCAACCCCGGTGGGTGACCTAGGACTCTTTCCTCGCTTGTTACTGACCCCTTGGTACAATATTTGGGAAAGTTGGCCCCGAGTACCTAGCAGCGGCAGGAACAGTGGGCTAACACCCATGAAACACTGCCCAAATCGCTTGTTTCTTGTACCTTGGCCCATAAAATACTACCAGGCCATATCCAACCACAGAGGGCCACCTGGGACTCTTACCGGCCTTGTTCCAGACCCCTCGGTATATTCTTTTGGAAAATTTGGCCCGGAGCCATGGGCAGCGCCAGGAACCGTGGGCTAACACCCATGAAAAAACTCCCAAATCGCCTATTTTCTATTATTTGGCCCATAAAATATTTCCAGGCCATATCCAACTCCGGTGGGCCACCTAGGCCTCTTTCCTAAATCGTAACAGATCCCTTGATATAATATTTTGAGAAAGTAGGCCCCGAACCCCGGGCAGCGCCAGGAGCCGTGGGCTAACACCCACCAAAAACTGCCCAAATCTCCTGTTTCTTGTTCCTTGGCCCATAAAATACTACCAGGCCATATCCAACCCGTGGGACACCAGGGTCTCTTTCCTGGATCTTTACAGACCCTCAGTATAATGTTTTGGGAAAGTTTTCCCCGAGCCCTGGGCAGCGCCAGGAGCCATGGGCTAACACCCAACCAAAACATCCCAAATCGCCTGTTTCTTGTTCCTTGGCCCGTAAAATACTACCGTGCCATATCTAACCCTGGCGGGCTACTTGGGATTCTTACCTGGTTCGTTATAGATGCCTTGGTATAATTTTATTTGAAAGTTGGCCTTAAGCCCCGAGCGCGCCAGGAAATGTGGGCTAACACTTACAAAAAACTGCTCAAATCACCTGTTTCTTATTCCTTTGCCCATAAAATACTAACAGGCCATATCCAACCCCGGTGGGCCACTTGGGCCTTTTTCCTGGCTTGTGACAAACTACTAAGTATAAGATTTTGGGAAAATTGGCCCACGATCCCCGGGCAACACCAGGAATCGTGGGCTTACACCCACAAAAAACTGCCCTAATCGCCAGTTTCTTGTTACTTGGCCCATAAAATACTAGTAGGCCATATCAAACCCCAGAGGGCCACCTAGGCCTCTTGATTTACTCGTTACAGACCCTCGCTATAAATTTTTAGGAAAGTTGGCCTCGAGCCCCGGGTAGAGCCAGGAACTGTGGGCTAACACGCATAAAAAATTGCCCAAATTGCCTGTTTCTTTTTCCTTGGCCTATAAAATACTACCAGGCCATATCCAACCCTCGCGGGCTACATGGGACTCTTGCCTGGCTCGTTACCGACCCCTCGATATGATTTATTGGGAAAGTTGGCCCTAAGCCCCGGGTAGCGCCTGGAACCGTGGGCTAACACCCACGAAAAACTGCTCAAATCGCCTATTTTTTATTTCTCTACCCATAAAATACTACCAGGCCATATCCAACCCTGGCGGGCCATCTGGGCCTCTTTCCTGGCTTGTTACTGACTCCTCGGTATAATATTTTTGAAACGTTGGCTCTTGGTAGCGCCAGGAACCATGGGCTAATACCCACAAAAAATATTCCAAATCGCCTGTTTCTTGTTACTTAGCCCATAAAATACTACCAGACCATATCCAACCTCGGTAGGCCACCTGGTACTCTTTCCTTGATCATTATAGACCCCTCAGTATAATTATTTTGGAATGTATCCCCGAGCCCATTGCAGCGCCAGAAACCACGAGCTAAAACCCATGAAAAACTACCCAAATCGCCTGTTTCTTGTTCCTTGACCCATAAAATACTACCAAGCCATATTCAACCCCAGCAGGACACCTGGGCCTCTTGCTTCGCTCGTTACAGACCTCTTGGTATAATATTTTGAGAAAGTTGGCCCCGAGCCTAGGCAGCGCCAGGAACCGTGGGCTAACACCCACAAAAAACTTCCCAAATTTCCTGTTTCTTGTTCCTTGGCCCATAAAATATTACCAGGCCATATTCAACCCTGGAGAGATACCTGTGCCTCTTGCCTGGGTCATTATAGATGCCTCCGTAAGTTGGCCCCAAGCCTCGGGCAGCGCCAGGAACCATGGGCTAACACCTAAGAAAAACTACCAAAATCTCCTTTTTCTAGTTCCTTGGCCCATAAAATACTACCAAAGCATATCCAACCCCAGTGGGCCACCTGGGTATCTTGCTTGGCTTGTTTCAGACCCCTTGGTATAATATTTTAAGAAAGTTGTCCCCGAGCCCTGACCAGCGCAAGGAACCGTGGGCTAACACCCACAAAAAATAACACAAATAGCCTGTTTCTTGTTCCTTGGCCCCTAAAATACTCCAAGCCATATCCAACCCTGGTGGGCCACCTAGGCCTCTTGCCTGGCTCATTACAGAACCCTCGGTATAATATTTTGGGAAAGTTGGGCCCGAGCCCTGGGCAGAGCCAGGAACCGTGGGCTAACACCCATGAAAATCTTCCCAAATATCCTCTTTCTCGTTCCTGTGCCCATAAAATACTACCAGGCTATATCCAATGCCGATGGGCTACCTAGGTCTCTTTCTCAACTTGTTATAGACCCCTTGGTATATATATTTGGTAAAGTTGGCCGCGAGCCCCAGGAAGTGCCAAGAACCATGAGCTAAACCACACGAAAAACTGCCCAAATTGCTTGTTTCTTGTTCCTTGGCCCATAAAATACTACCAAGCCATATCCAACCCCAGTGGGCCACATGAGCCTCTTGCCTAGCTCATTAAATACCCCTCGGTATAATGTTTTGGTAAAGTAGGCTCTGAGCCCCAAGCAGCGCCAGGAGTCATGGGCTAACACCCGTGAAAATCTACCCAAATCACCTGTTTCTTGTTCCTTTGCCTATAAAATACTACCAGGCCATATTCAAACATGGAAGGACACCTGAGCCTCTTGCCTGGATCATTACAGACCGCTCGGTATAAAGTTTTGGAAAAGTTGGTCCCAAACCCTAGGCAACGCCAGTAACCGTGGGCTAACACCGACGAAACACTGCCCAAATTGCCTGTTTCTAGATCCTTGGACCATAAAATTCTACCAACCCATATCCAACTCCAGCGGGCCACCTGGGCCTCTTTCCGGGCTCGTTATAGATCCCTCGGTATATTTTTTAGGAAAGTTATCCTCGAGCCCCACGAAGCGCCACGAACAGTATGCTAACACATACGAAAAACTTCCCAAATTGCCTATTTCTTATTTCTTGTCCCATAAAATACTACCAAGCCATATCTAACCCCGACAGGCCTCCTGGGCCTCTTGCCTGGCTCATTATAGACCCCTTGGTATAATGTTTTGGGTAATTTAGCCCTGAGCCCCATGCAGCGTCTGGAACCGTGGGCTAATCCCCACAAAAACCACCCAAATCACCTGTTTCTAGTTCCTTGACCCATAAAATACTATCAGGCCATAGTCAAAACCCCGGCAGGACACCTGGGCCTCTTGCCTAGATCGTTATAGACCCAGGGTATAATTTCTTGGGAAAATTGGCCCCATGCCCCAGACAACACTAGGAACCGTAGGCTAATACCCATGAAAAACTGCCCAAATCGCCAGTTTGTCGTTCCTTGGACCATAAAGTACTAATATGACATATCCAACACCGAAGGGCCACTTGGGCCTTTTGCCTGGCTCATTACAAACCCATCGGAATAATTTGTTGGGAATGTTAACCCCGAGCCCTGGTCTGCTCCAGGAACCATGGGCTAACACCCACGAAAAACTATCCAAATCGCCTGTTTCTTGTTCTTTGACCCATAAAATACTACCAGGACATATCCAACCCCGGCGGGCCATATAGGTCCTCTTTACTGGATCTTTACAAACCTCTTAGTATAATTTTTTGAAAATGTTGGCCCGGAGCCCCGAGCAGCGCTAGGAACCGTGGGCTAACACCCACAAAAAACTGCCCAAATCGCCTGTTTCTTGTTCTTTGGCCCGTAAAAATGAGCAGCGCTAGGAACAGTGGGATAACACCCATGAAAAACTGTCCAAATCACCTGTATCTTGTTCTTAGGCCCATAAAATACTACCAGAACATATCAAACCACGGAGGGCCACCTGGACCTCTTGCGTGCCTCGTTACATACCCCTTGGTATAATTTTTTGAGAAAGTTGGTCCCGAGCCCTGGGCAACGTTAGGAACCGTGGGGTAACACCCATGAAAAACCTCCCAAATCCCTTATTTATTGTTCCTTGGCCCATTAAATACTACCAGGCCATATCCAACAACGGTGGGCCACCTCGGCTCTTGACTGGCTCGTAACTAACTCTTTGGTATAATATTTTTAGAAAATGGGCCCCGATCCGCGGGCAGCGCAAGGAGCCGTGAGCTAACACTCACCAAAAATTACCCAAATCACTTATTTCTTGTTCCTTGGCCCATAAAATACTACCAGGCCATATCCAATCCCGGCGGGACACCTGGGCGTCTTTCCTGGTTCGTTATAGACCCCACGATATAATATTTTGGGAATGTTTTCACCGAGCCCTGGGAAACACAAGAAACCATGGGCTAACACCCACAAAAAAAACCCAAATCGCCTGTTTCTTATTCTTTGGCCTATAATATACGACCAGGCCATATCCAACCCTGGTGGGCCACCTGGGCATCTTTCCTGGCTCGTTACAAACTCCCCAGTATAATTTTATTGAAAAGTTGGCCTAAAGCCCCGGCTAGCACCTGGAACCGTGGGCTAACACCTGCGAAAAATACCCCAAATTGCCTGTTTCTTATTGATTGGCCCACAAAATACTACCTGGACATATCAAACCTCGGTGGGACACCTGGGCCTCTTACCTAGCTCGTTACAAACCCCTTTAATATAAGTTTTTGGGAAAACTGGCCCTGAGCCCCAGGTAGCGCAAGGAACCTTGGGCTAACACCCACAAAAAATTACCCAAATTGCTTGTTTCTAGTTCCCTAGCCCATAAAATACTACTAGGCCATATCCAACCCCGGCGGGCCACCTGAGATTCTTTCCTGGCTCGTTATAGACCCCTCAGTATATTCTTTTGGGAAAGTTGACCCCGAGCCTTGGGAAGCACCAGAAACCATGGAATAACACATGAAAAACTGCCTAAATTGCCTGTTTCTTGTTCCTTGGACCATAAAATACTACCAAGTCATATCCAACCCTGGAGGGACTGGGACTGTTGATTTTCTCATTACAGACCTCTCGGTATAAATTTTTGGTAAAGAGCACCCCGAGCCTCGAGCAGCGCAAGGAACCGTGGGCTAACACCCGCGAAAAACTGCCCAAATCACCTGTTTCTTGTTCCTTTGCCAATAAAATACTACCAGGCCATATCCAACCCCGAAAGGAAACCTGGGCCTCTTACCTGGCTCGTTATAGACCCCTTGGTATAATGTTTTGGATAAGTTGGCATTAAGCCCCAGGCAGTTCTAGGAACCGTGGGCTAACACCCACGAAAAATTAACTAAATTGCTTGTTTCTTGTTCCTTGGCCCATAAAATACTACCAGGACATATCTAACCTCGATGGGCCACCTAGTCCTCTTTCCTAGCTCATTATAGACTCCTCGGTATAATATTTTGAGAAAGTTTTCCCCGAGCCATGGGCAGCGCCGGGAACCATGGGCTAACACCCACAAAAATAATCCAAATCGTTTATTTCTTGTTCCTTGGCCCATAAAATACTACTAGGCCATTTACAAACCCGGAGGGCCACCTGGGCCTCTTGCCTGGCTCCTTACAGATAACAAGGTATAATTTCTTGGGAAAGTTTGCTCCGATCCCTAGGCAGCGCCAGGAATCATGGGCTAACACCCATGAAAAACTGTCCAAATTGCCTAGTTCTTGTTCCTTTGCTCAAAAATACTGCCAGGACATATCCAACCCCAGCGAGCCACCTGGGCCTCTTTAATGCCTTGTTACAAACCCCTTGGTATAATTGTTTTGGAAAGTTGTCCCCGATCCCTGGTCAGCGCCTGCAACCATGGGCTAAACCCAACTAAAACCTACCCAAATCGCCTGTTTCTTGTTCCTTGAACCATAAAATACTACCAGGCCATATCTAACCCCGGAGGGCCACTTGGGCCTCTTGTTTGACTTGTTACTGAACCCAGGGTATAATTTCATGAGAAAGTTGGCCCCAAGCCCCAGGCAGCGCCAGGAATCGTGGGCTAACACCCACGAAAAATAGCCCAAATCATTTGTTTAGTGTTCATTGGCCCATAAAATACTACCAGAACATATCCAACCCTGGAGGGCCACCTGGCCTTCTTGCATGGCTTGTTACAGACCCCTCAGTATAATGTTTTTGGAAAGTTGGCCCAGAGCCCTGGGCTGCTCCAGGAACCGTGGGCTAACACCTATGAAAAACTGCCAAAATCATTTTTTTCTTGTTCCTTGGCCCATAAAATACCACCACGCTATATTGAACCCCAGTGGGCTATCTGGGCCTCTTTCCTGACTCTTTACATATCCCTCCGTATAATGTTTTGAAAAAGTTGGCCCCAAGCCCTGGGCAGCACAAGGAACCATGGGCTAACACCCATGATAAACTATCTAAACCGCCTGTTTCTTGTTCTTTGGCCCGTAAAATACTACCAGGCCATATCAAACCCCGGCGGGCCCCCTAGGACTCTTTCCTGGGTTGTTACTTACCCCTCGGTATAATTTTTGGGAAAGTTGACTCCGAGCCCCGAGCAGCACCAGGAACCGTGGGCTAACACCCATGAAAAATATCCCAAATCACCTATTTCTTGTTCCTTGACCCATAAAATACTACCAGGCCATATACAACCCCGATGGGACACCTAGGCCTCTTTCCTAGATCGTAATAGACCCGTTGGTATTATATTTTGAGAAAGTAGGTCCCGAGCCCTGGGCAGCGCCAGGAGCCGTGGGCTAACACCAACCAAAAACTGCCCAAATTACCTGTTTCTTGTTCCTTGGCCCATAAAAAACTACCAGGCCATATCTAACCCCATGGGACACCTGGACCTCTTTCCTTGATCTTACAGATCCATCAGTATAATGTTTTGGGAAAGTTTTCCCCGAGCCTTGGGCAGCGTCAGAAACCATGGGCTAACACCCAACAAAAACATCCCAAATTGTCTGTTTCTTGTTCCTTGACCAATAAAATACTACCAGGCCATATCCAACCCTGGCGGGTCACTTGGGCCTCTTCCCGGGTTCATTACAGATACCTTGGTATAATTTTATCGGAAATTTGGCCTTAAGCCTTGGGTGCGCCAGGAACCGTGGTTTAAAACATACGAAATACTTCTCAAATCGCCTGTTTCTTGTTCCTTTGCCCATAAAATACTACCAGGTCATATCCAACCCCGGTAGACCACTTGGGCCTCTTGCCTGACTTGTTACAAACCACTAAGTATAAGTTTTTAGGAAAGTTGGCCCACGAGCCCCGGGCAGCACTAGGAATCTTGGGCTTACACCTACAAAAAACTTCCCTAATCGCCTGTTTCTTGATCCTTGACCCATAAAATACTACCAGACCATATCAAACCCTGGCGGGCCACCTGGGCGTCTTTCCTAGCTCGTTAAAGACCCCTCAGTATAATTTATTGGGAAAGTTAGCTCCGAGCCTCGGGCAGCGCCAAAAACCGTGGGCTAACACCCACGAAAAATTGCCCAAATTGCTTGTTTCTGGTTTGTTGGCCTTTAAAATACTACCAGGCCTTATCCAACCCCAGCGGTCCACCTAAGCCTCTTGCCTGGCTCGTTATAGACCCCTTGGTATAATTTTTTGAGAAAGATTTCCCTGAGCCCCGGGCAGTGCCAGGAGCCGTGGGCTAACACCCATGAACAACTACCCAAATCGCCTGTTTCTTATTCCTTGGGTGATAAAATACTACCATGCCATGTCCAACTCTGGGGGGCCATTTGAGCCTCTTTCCTGGCTCATTAAAGACCTCTCAGTTTAATTTTTTGGGAAAGTTGTCCTCGTGCTCCGAGCAGCGCCAAGAACCTAGGCTAACGCCCGCAAAAAAATGCCCAAATTGCTTGATTCTTGTTCCTTGGCCCATAAAATACTACTAGGTCATATCCAACCCTGGAAGGCTACCTGGGACTCTTGCCTGGCTCGTTACAGAGCTCTTGGTATATTTCTTTTGCAAAGTTGGACCCAAGCCCAAGAAAGCACCAGGAATCGTGGGCTAACACTCACGAAAAACTACTCAAATCGTCTTTTTCTTGTTCCTTGGCGTATAAAATACCACCAGGCCATATCTAACCTCGATGGGCCACCTAGGACTCATGCCTGACATGTTACAGATCTCTCGGTATAAATTTTTGAGAAAGTTGGCCCCGAGCCACGGGCAGCGCCAGGAATTGTGGACTAACATAAATGAAAAATTGCCCAAATTATCTGTTTCTTTTCCTTGGCCCATAAAATACTACCAGGCCATATCCAACCGTGGTGAACCACCTGGCCCTTTTGCCTGGGTCGTTACAGACCTTTTGGTATAATATTTTGGGAAACTTGGCCCCGATCCTCGGGCAGCACCAGGAACCATGGGCTAACACCCACAAAAAACTACCCAAATCGCCTGTTTCTTGTTCCTTGGCCTATAAATACTACCAAGCCATATATAACCCTGGCGGGCTACCTGGGCCTCTTGCCTGGCTCGTTACAGAACCTTAGGGATAACATTTTGGGAAAGTTGGCCTCGAGCCCCAGGCACCGCCAGGAACTGTGGACTAACAACCACAAAAAACTTTCCAAATTGCCTATTTCTTGTTTCTTGGACCATAAAATACTATCAGGTCATATTCTACCCTGACAGGACACCTGGGCCTCTTACCTGTATTATTACAGTTCCCTCGGTATAATATTTCTGTAAAGTTGGTCCTGAGACTCGGGCATCTCCATGAACTGTGGGCTAATACACATGAAAAACTGCCCAAATCGCCTATTTCTTATTCCTTGACCCATAAAATACTACAAGGTCATATCTAACCCCGATGGGCCACCTGGGCCTCTTGCCTGGTTTATAACATACCCCTTGGTATAATATTTTTGGAAAAGTTGACCCAGAGCCCCGGGAAGCACCAAGAACCGTGGGCTAACACACATGAAAAACTGATTAAATCACCTGTTTCATGTTCCTTGGATCATAAAATACTACCAAGCAATATCCAACCCTGGAGGGCCACCTGGGCCTCTTGCCTTGATTGTTACAGACCCCTTGGTATAATTGTTTGGTAAAGTTGTCCCCGAGCCCCGAGCAGCGCCAGGAACCGTGGGCTAACACTCATGAAAAACTGCCCAAATCGCCTGTTTCTTGTTCCTTGGACCACAAAATACTACCAGGCCATATCCAACCCCAACAGGCCACCTGGCCTCTTACCTGGCTCGTTATAGATCCCTTGGTATAATATTTTGGATAAGTTGTCCCCAAGCCTCAGGCAGTGCCTGGAACCGTGGGCTAACACCCACGAAAAACTGCCCAAATCGCCTGTTTCTTGTTCCTTAGCCCATAAAATTACTACAGGCCATATCTAACCCCGATGGGACACCTGGGCCTCTTTCTTGGCTCGTAATAGACCCCTCGATATAATATTTTTGGAAAGTTTTCCCCGAGCCCCTAGAAGTGCCAGGAACCGTAGGCTAACACCCATGAAAAATTTCCCAAATCGCCTATTTCTTGTAGCATGTTCCATAAAATACTACCAGGCCATATCCAACCACGGAGGGAAACCTGGGCCTCTTTCCTGGCTCGTTACAGACCCCTCGGTATAATTTTTTGGGAAAGTTTACCTCGAGCCATAGGCAGCGCCAGGAACTATAGGTTAACACCGACAAAAAATAGCCCAAATCGCCTGTTTCTTGTTCCTTAGGCCATAAAATACTACTAGGCCATATCCAACCATGGTGGGCCACTTGGGACTCTTGCCTGACTTGTTACAAACCACTAAGAATAAGTTTTTGGGAAAGTTGGCCCCGAGCCCAGGGCAACACCAGGAATCGTGGGCTTACACCCACGAAAAACTGCCCAAATTTCCTGTTTCTTGTTCCTTGGCCCATAAAATACTAACAGGTCATATCTAACCCCGGCGAGCCACCTGGGCCTCTTTCCTGGATTGTTACAGACCCCTTGGTATAATTTTTTTTGAATGTTAGCCCAGAGCCCCGGGCAGCGCTTGGAACCCTGGGCAAAACCCAATGAAAAACTATCCAAATAGCCTGTTTCTTGTTCCTTGACATATAAATTACTACCAGGCTATATCCAACCCCGGCGGGTAACCTGGGCATCTAACCTGGCTTGTTACTGACCCCAAGGTATAATTTCTTGAGAAGGTTGGCCCCGAGCCATAGGCAGCGCCAGGAACCGTGGGCTAACACCCAAGAAAATAAGCCTAAATTACCTATTTCTTGTTCATTGGCCCATAAAATACTACCAGGACATATCCAACCCCGGCGGGCCACCTAGGCCTCATGCCTGGCTCGTTACAGACCCTCGGTATAATTTTTTTGTAAAGCTGGCCCCGAGCCCTGTGCTGCTCTAGGAACCGTGGGCTAACACCTATAAAAACTGCCAAAATTGCCTTTTTCTTGTTCCTTGGCCCATAAAATACTACCACGCTATATCCAACCCTAGCGAGCCATCTGGGCCTCTTTCCTGGCTCTTTACAGACCCCTCAGTATAATGTTTTGAAAAAGTTTGCCCCGAGCCCCGGGTAGCTAAGAACCATGGGCTAACACCCACGAAAAACTACCCAAATCGCATGTTTCTTGTTCCTTGGCACATAAAATACTACCAGACCATATCCAACCCCGGCGGGCCACCTAGGAATCTTTCCTAGCTAATTACTGACCCCGCGGTATAATCTTTGGGAAAGTTGGCCCCGAGCAGCGCCAGAAACAGTGGGCTAATACCCATGAAAAACTGCCAAAATTGCTTATTTCTTGTTCCTTGACCCATAAAATACTACCAGGCCATATCCAACCACAGAGGGCCACCTTGGCCTCTTGCCTGCCTTGTTAAACACCACTCGGTATATTTTTTTGGGCAAGTTGGCCCCGAGCCCTAGGCAGCGCCAGGTACCGTGGGCTAACACCCATGAAAAACCTCCCAAATCGCCTATTACTTATTCCTCGGCCCATAAAATACTAGCAGACCTTATCCAACCCAGGTGGGACACCTAGGCCTCTTTACTGGCTCGTAACAGACCCCTTGGTATAATTATTTGGGAAAGTAAGACCCGAGTCCCGGGCAGCGACAGGAGTCATGGGCTAACACCCATCAAAAATTGCCCAAATCGCTTGTTTCTTATTCCTTGACCCAAAAAATACTACCAGGCCATATCTAACCCCGGTGGGACACCTGGGCCTCTTTCCTAGATCGTTACAGACCCCTATGTATAATATTTTGGGTAAGTTTTCCCCGAGCCCTGAGCAACGCCAGGAACCATGGGCTAACACCCAACAAAAATATCCCAAATCGCCCGTATCTTGTTCCTTGGCTTATAAAATACTACCAGGACATATCCAACCCTGGCGTGCCACTTGGGCCTCTTGCCTGGTTCGTTACAGACGCCTCGGTATAATTTTATTGGAATGTTGGCCTTAAGCCTCGGGCGTGCCAGGAACCGTGGGCTAACACCTATGAAAAACTGCTCAAATCGCCTGTTTCTTGTTCCTTGGCCCATAAAATACTACCAGGCCATATCAAACCCTGGTGGGCCACCTGGGCCTCTTTTCTGGTATGTTACAAACCACTAAGTATAAGGTTTTGGGAAATTTGTCCCACGAGCCTCGGGCAGCACCAGGAATCGTGAGATTACACCCACGAAAAACTGCCCTAATTGCCTGTTTCTTGTTCCTCGACCATAAAATACTACTAGGCCATATCAAACCCCGGAGGGCCACCTGGTCCTCCTTCCTGGATCGTTACAAACCCATCAATATAAATTTTGGTAAAGTTGGCCCCGAGCCCAAGGCAGCGCCAGGAACCGTGGGCTGACGCCCATGAAAAACTACCCAAATTGCCTGTTTCTTGTTCCTTGGCCCATAAAATACTACCAGGCTATATACAACCTCGGCTGGCCACCTAGGCCTCTTGCCTGGCTCGTTACAGACCCCTACGTATAATATTTTTTCAATGTTAGCCCTGAGCCACGGGCAGTGCCAGGAACCGTGGGCTAAAACCCATGAAAAACCTTCTAAATTGTCCATTTCTTGTTCGTTAACCCATAAAATACTACCATGACATATCCAACCCCGGAAGGTGACCTAGATCTCTTGCATCGCTCGTTATAGACCCCTTCGTATAATATTTTGAGAAAGTAGGCCCCAAGCCTCGAGCAGCGCCAGGAGCCGTGGCCTAACACCCACGAAAAATTGCTCAAATCGTTTATTTCTTGTTCCTTGGCCCATAAAATACTTCCAGGCCATATCCAACTGTTGAGGGACACCTGGGGCTCTTTCATTTCTTGTTACAGACCCCTCGGTATAATTTTTTGGGAAACTTGGCCCCGAGCCCTGGGCAACGCCAGGAACCATGGGCTAACACCCACAAAAAATAGCCCAAATCGCCTGTTTCTTATTCCTTAGCCCATAAAATACTACTAGGCCATGTCCAACCCTGGTGGGACACCTGAGCCTCTTTCCTTGCTCGTTATAGATGCCTCGGTATAATTATATTGGAAATTTGGCCTCGAGACCTGGGCAATGCCAGGAACCGCGGGCTAACATCTACGAAAAACTGCCCAAATCTCCTATTTCTTGTTCCTTGGCCTAAAATATACTACCAGACCATATCCAACCCCAGTGGGCCACCTGGGACTCTTGCTTGGCTCGTTACAAACCCCTCAGTATAAGTTTTTGAGAAAGTTAGCCTCGAGCCCTGGGCACTGCCAGGAACCGTGGGCTTACACCCACGAAAAACTATGCAAATCATTTGTCTCTTATTCTTAGGCCCATAAAATAATATCAGGCCATATCCAACCCCGGCGGGCCACCTGAGCCTCTTTCCTGGCTCATTATAGACCCTCGTATAATATTTTGAGAAAGTTGGCCCCGAGTCCCGGGCAACACTAGGGACCGTGGGCTAATACCCACGAAAAACATCCCGAAACGCCCAAGTCATTTATTTCTTATTCTTTGGCCCATAAAATACTATCAGGACATATCCAACTCTGGCGGGCCACCTGGCCTCTTTCCTGGCTCGTTATAGACCCCTTGGTATAATGTTTTGGATAAGTTGACCCCAAGGACCAGGCAGCGCCAGGAACCGTGGGCTAACACCATCGAAATATTGTCAAATCGCTTGTTTCTTGTTCCTTGGCAAATAAAATTCTACTAGTCCATATCAAACCCCGACGGTACAACTGGGCCTCTTACCTGTCTCGTTATAGACCCCTCGACATAAATGTTTCGAAAAGTTTGCCCCGAGCCATGGGAAGAGCCAATAAATGTGGGCTAACACTAACGAATAACTATCCAAATGCATGTTTCTTGTTCCTTGGCCCATAAAATACTATCAGGACATATCCAATTCCGGCAGGAAACTTGGGCCTCTTACCTAGCTCGTTACAGACCCCTCGGTATAATTCTTTTGTAAAATTGGCCCCAATCCCCAAGCAGTGCTAGGAACCGTGGGCTAACAATCGCGAAAACCTTCCCAAATCGCCTATTTCTCTTTCCTTGGCCCATAAAATACTACCAGGCCATATTCAACCCCGGAAGGACACCTTGGCCTCTTGCCTTGCTCATTAAAGTCCCCTTGGTATAATTATTTTGCGTAGTTGGACAAGAGCCCAAGGCAGCGCCACGAACCGTGGGCTAACACCAACGAAAAACTGCCCAAATTGCCTATTTCTTATTCCTTGGCTCATAAAATACTACTAGGCCATATCTAATCGCGGCGGGCCACCTAGGCCTCTTACCTGACTTGTTATATACCCCTCAGTAGAATATTTTAGGAAATTTGGCCCCGAGCCCCGGGAAGCGCCAGGAACCGTGGGCTAACACCTACAAAAAACTGCCAACTTTCCTGTTTCTTATTCCTTGAAAGATAAAATACTACCAGGGCATATCAATCCACGGTGGGACACCAGGGCCTCTTACCTGGATCGTTACATAGTCCTCGATATAATTTTGTGGGAAAGTTGGCCCCGAGCCCCGGGCAGCGCCAGGAACCGTGGGCTAATACCCACGAAAAACTGCCCAAATCACTTGTTTCTTGTTCCTTGGCCCATAAAATACTACCAGACCATATCCAACCATGGCGGGTCACCTTGGACGCTTGTGTAGCTCATTACAGACCCTAGCGTGTACTTTCTTGGGAAAGTTGGCCCGATGCCCAAGGCAGCACCAGGAATCGTGGGCTAAAACACACAAAAAACTGCTCAAATCGCCTGTTTCTTATTCCTTGGCCCATAAAATACTACCAGGCCATATTCAACCCCAGCGGGCTACCTGGTCCTCTTGACTTTCTCCTTACAGAACCTTTGGAATAATGTTATTAGAAAGTTGGCCCCGAGCTCCGAGAAGCGCCAGGATTTATGAGCTAACACCCACGAAAAATGCCCAAATAGCCTTTTTCTTGCTCCTTAGCCCATAAAATACTAATAGGACATATCCAACCCCACCGGACTACCTGGGCCTCTTGCCTGGCTCTTTAGTGACCCATCCGTATAAATTTTTGGCAAGGTTGGCCCCGAGCCCCGGCAGCGCCAGGAACCCTGGGATAACACCCAAGAAAAACTGCCTAAATCACATGTTTCTTGTTCATTGGCCCATAAAATAATATCAGGTCATATCATACCTCGGCAGGCCACCTGGACCTCTTGTCTGGCTCGATATAGACGCCTCGGTATAATCTTTTGAGAATGTTGGCCCCGACCCCCGGGCAGCACCAGGAACTGTGGGCTAACACCAACGAAAAACTGCCTAAATCGCCTATTTCTTGTTCCTTGGAACATAAAATACTACCAAGCCATATCCAAACCCGGCGGGCCACCTGGCCTCTTGCCTGGCTTGTTATAGACCCCTCGATATAATTTTTTGGGAAAGTTGGTTATGATCCTTAGGAAGCGCCAGGAACAATCTGCGAACACCCACAAAAAACTGCTCAAGTCGCATATTTCTTTTACCTTGGCCCATAAAATACTACCAGGCCATATACAACCCCGATGGGATACTTGGACCTCTTGACTGGATCATTACAGATCCCTCGGTATTATATTTTGGGAAAGTTAGCCTCGATACCCAAGCAGCGCCAGGAACAGTGGGCTAATACCTACGAAAAATTGCCAAAATCGTCTATTTCTTGTTTCTTGGTCGATAAATTACTACCAGGCCAAATCCAACTTTGGAGGGCCACTTGGGCCTCTTTCCTGAATCATTACAGACCCCTCGGTATAACCTTTTGGGAAAGGTTTCCCCGAGCTCTGGGAAGCTCCAGGAACTGTGGGCTAACACCCATGAAAAACTACCCAAATCGCTTGTTTCTTGTTCCTTGGCCCATAAAATACTACCAGGACATATCCAACCCCGGTGGGCCACCTAGGCCACTTTACTAGCTCATTACAGATGTCTTGATATAATTTTTTGGAAAAGTTGGCCTGACCATCGGGGAGCCCCTGGAACTGTCACTAACACCAACGAAAAACTGCCCAAATTGCCTGTTTCTTGTTCCTTGGCCCATAAAATACTACCAGGCCATATCAAACCCCGGAGG
>JBCEWC010009948.1:0-18172 GCA_038996855.1 Solanum aculeatissimum
TATGATTTTATTTGGGTTATAAAAGGGATGCCTAATATTATCTCTTCATTTATGTCCTTTGTTATTACAAAATCATTAATAAAACAAATTCCTTCATTACATATATGTCCTTTATGGAGTTTATAGTTTATTTTTAATCGTTCTCCTGTTGCGGAGAATAATCGAGTAGTACTTTTTCGAGATATTTAGTAGGTATAAGTCCTTCAATAATACAGTTTTGGTTTGCCCCAGTGTCAAATAGGATAATTTTATGGATGGTATAATTTTTAATTATAACAAAAGTAATAGGTATTTGGCAACTTTGTGCTTTAGTTATAATATTAATTCCTGATTTAGTTTCAGGGGGTGTCTTTATTTCTTTTGATGTTTCTCCTAGCTCGAATTTTAATTCCTAATTGTGCATTAAATAAGTTAATGTTTTATCTGCCTCAAGGTTATTGGATCTTTGTTTAATGTCCCTAATTTTCTTTTTTACTTGTACTAATTTGGTAAGAAGATCTTGTAGGGTGGTTTCTGTATTTTGTTCTTTAAATTTATTTAATACATTTCCCATATTAAATGGTTTAACTGTCTAATTATCAGATTGTTAGTTGAGAAGTATATCTTTTAATGCTATTAGATATTTCTTCTTATTACCTGGGTCTTCTATGTGATCAATTATGTCTAAAAATATTTCTTTACTATTATTAGTAATAACATTGATAGAGTGGTTGTTGCAGGTAGACATTATATCATTACCACACTCACAATGATTATTCGAATCATATGATGTACCAGACTAGTCATCATCACTAAAATTCTCTTTAGAAGAGAAGGTATTTTCACTTTCTTCAAGAATTGAATATAATTTATCTTTGACATCGTCTTCTAATTCTAACATATTTATTTTATTCTTAGTTTTATTAGGCACGTGACAATCTCTAGCTCTGTGTCTGAACTTCCCGCAAATCCAACACTTATCAACATTATTTGTTTTAAATTTACTTTTATTATAGGCTTCAGATTTTTTAAATTTTCTTTTATCTTTGTAATATTTATTTTGTCTTTTAGTAGTTTTGAAGGATTCTTTTGATGGGGCAGATATTTTAGTATATCCAAAATGTTGACAAAAATTTCCTAACTCTTTTCGGGATATTTTGCTATCCTTTTTTAATTGATTTTTAAGTTTCATATTTGTAGATAAATCTAATCCTGTTACATTTATAAAACTTATAAGGTCACCATAAGTTAATTGGTGATAAGGAATATTTCCATCAAATTTATCTTTTGATTTCATTCTAACCTTTTCGGCAAATAATATTGGTAAACTGCAAATAAATATTTCTTTCCAGTAATCATGGTTACAATCTTTTCAAATCATATACTTGTTAAGGAAAATATCTTTATACCATCTAAAATCCTCGAACTTTGGACAAGATAGATTAGATATATTTCTAAACTTCTATCCTGGAAAAGTTGAGGTTCACCTATAATAATGTTTTTAGTAGTATAACTAGAGCACAACTTATTAATATCCTTTATTATGCTCGGATAAAGTGTTACCAGATTTATTATCTGAGAAATTTAATTTCTTATTAATTATTTTCACTAGATCGTCCATGATTTCGGGTTGATCTTGAAGCTTGGAAAATTTATATTTTGAAAATTTTGGTAAGTTAAATATTGGATGAGTTTCTATTTTTTTAATTGTTATCACTGTAAGAGGGACACAATTTAATAATTCACTTATTCTTAGCTTCGAGAATTTGATTGGAGACTATATATAATAGTTGGTTTGTATAATTATTTTGCTCTAATATTTTATTTATTTCTTTGTTTGTGGGATCACCTTTAGTGTCCACCATATTCAATTTAAAAGGTGAAGCGGTAACTATCCTACCGTCTATGGGTAGATTAATTTCTTCTAAGGGAGGAATTTTAGATTCAATTACCTTGTAACTGGTAGTATACCATTTATTAACAATAATATTTAATGACTTTTTTTGGTCATCCAATTTTCCTGTATATCCAAACCATTTAAAGAATTCTATATTTCATCTTAATTTTTTCATGTCTTTACACCACTTTTCTCTAAATGTTGTTCTTTTATCCAAGGAATAATTTTGTATATACCATTGTCTTTTTAAGAAATTTTCTGGACTAACCCACAACTTATCTAAATATTTAAAATCTGGTTCAAAACCTTCATCTGATATAATTGTACTGACATATTTTTTAATAGGCACAGACAAAGTAGAGCCACTATGTTTTATTTTACTTCTTTTGGTAGTATCTTTATTTTGTTTTCTTGAAAATGAAAAATAATTATTTATGACTTGTGTAGTATTTTTTATTGTATTATTATTGTTTATTATTTTACTAGTTTTAGTATATGTTGGATGGTGTGATGTTGGAAGAGTGGTAGTTATGGTTATTGCTATTTTGTTTTTTATAGGATATTTTGGATTTTGTAAAGTTTTGAAAAATGTTGACATGACCTTATTGATTTTTATTTTTTGTAGGTTTGCAGAATTTGAAGACATATAATTTTAATACAATATGGATTATCTGGGGAGATATAAACACTAACCGTAGGCCAATAGTCTATTCTATGTTACTATTTAATAATAAATTCTTAGTGTAGTATTTACTGGTGATTTTCTACTAATCTTCTCTAATTTTATTTCTCTAGACTTGGCGATGGGAACACCCTCTGGGTCCGGCCCTACGACACACATAGTTCAAGCTACTCCAACGGAAAAGTACCGGCTTGTCAATATCTAAACCGCGATTAATCGGTTACCTCACTTTAAAGAATAAAACTAAGAATAAAAGGGAAAAAAGAAATGGTACCTACCCAATTAAGAACTTATCATCCCGAGAGCAACCCAGTTTCGACCGCGGGCCTAAGGACAGCGCGGGGACTTAGCCGCTCCCACTCATACCCTTCCCGGTCAACTTGGATTTGATACCAGCTTGGGGACAAATCGAGTTTCAGGACGGACAACTATGAAAAATTGGGCAGAGTAACGGGGAGGAGTAAGGATATATAAATTCTCAAATAGACAAAATAACAATACTTAAAGTTAACAACAATAACTTTAAAAATAGCATAACAAGATTAAAACTTTAAAACAGTAAATTAAATAACTGTAGAGAAAATATACTAACAAACTTTTAATTTTTATTGAGGGAAGAGAGACACAGTACAAGGGAATGGAAAATGAAAGTGAAAAAGTAGTACAAAAGTTTTCGAAGGGGCAAGTATTGCATACCTTTAACCGTTACAATTTGAAAGCCTTAAATAGGCCTCAAAAGTGCTGACTAATTTCTAATATGCCTTATCTATTTTACATGTGTACATGCTGACTAACTTTTAATATGCTTTATCTAGTTTACATATGTGTGCATACTAATACACTATTTATTTTTCACGTAACCATAGCAACTATCTGTTCATGGGTAGCTGAGTGTTGAACACGTATCCTTTTATCTTCTTGAAAATGTTTTTTCTTAAACATGACAAACAAGTCATTTCTTGAAAATACCATTTTATCCTTTTGTGGCATGAATTTCTGTGCGCCACTTTTATTGAATTTGGTAAAGAGTGTGGGCTCTTTCCTCTAATTATGGAGGTATGCCTGTGCTAGTCCTTGTGGATTTAACATATCTCCATTGTTGGGTTCTTGTGACGAAGCAGTATCTAATAATTCTATTATTTTAGTATCAGTATCGAGAGTGATTAAGGCTTCTTCGAGCCTTCTTTTTAATTTTTCTTTGGAGGGGTCAGCTCTTTCTGTGACGAACCTGGTAATAATTTATTATTGCGGCCTGCTGGCGTCCATCCTTTGACCTTAATAGTTTTGCTTAACTATTTGATCCTCTCAAATTCATGAATGTTGAAGGACCAACTGATAATATAGGAAATTCTTTTGGCAATAAAAAATTTACAGAATTTAATATTTTCTGCTAAAGTAGAAATATTTTGCTCCACCTGAAATTTTTCAAATTGTGCTTGATACGCTGCAGATAATACCTGTTTATTTCCTTCGAACTGGCTCTATCATTCATAAAACTATCGAGGAATTACCGCATTCTTCACTTCTTCGGGATACTTTATAAGCCAAATATGGGTGTTGGGTCTAATATACATAAAATTGTACCAGGCTACCTTATAATCATACCAATTATACGTTTGCAGTCGATGAGCTTTTTGCAAGTGAATAGGAGTATGTAGGTGATCTGCAAACCACTCAAAGGGACTTAATATTCTTTTAATCGTAAACTTTGAGTATCTTATGTTGCCTGGATTATTTTCTTCAAATATGTGCTCAAATTCTATTGAATAAGTATCTGTCAAGATGAACTCATAATACCTCTGGGTTTTGAGGGGGTCTTCAGTTTCCACATAATTTTGATTTGTATTGCAGGGCTTCAGCAAGTTCGAAACTTCATAATGTTGATATTTTTTGTCTAATGCCATAACGGATAACACCTGTAGGACTGAAAGTTTGAATTGTTCCTTATTTGGAGCACTGCCGTCGTCTTATTTTTCTTGTGGGATTTTCATCTCGTAGTTATCCTTTGTTTGAATAGAAGTAGTTTTATTAATCGAGGAGGAAGAGTCATTTCTAAAGCCTGAATAAAGTGGTTGTAATTTGGTTGAACTGGTTAATGGTGTAGTATATTTTGGTAAAAGGAGGGATTCCATTAAGAGGATACTTTTATTTTTTATTTTATCCTTTTCATGGAAAGTACTTTTCATTTTTTTCTTCAGGGGTAAATTCTCATTTTTTCCTTGTAAAATTCTTTTGTTAAAATATCTAGGAGAGAATTATTTCCTCCGTCTATATAAAAATTATAGCTGGGTAATAAAACTTGATTTTCAAAATATTGTATATCTTTATGAGGAATATTTTGACTTAGGTAATAATTTAAAAAATTCATTTTAGGAAGAATTTTAGGCGGAGTAAGGGGTCTAATATCCTGGGGCTTAGACTGTGAAAGTGAATTTACCTTAAAGATAATTTTATCCTTTATAAATTTATCGTCTTCCTTTGATATATTATTTAGGTAAGGAAAGACAAGATCTTTTCCTAGTATGGTTGTGTGGATACAATCTAAGTTGGCGGTGTATGGTCTTATCTGGGTAATAAAAGGAATACCTAATATTATTTCTTCATTTAGATTTTTTATTACCACAAAGTCATTTATAAAATCAATTCCATTATTATAGATATATGCTCTACGGAGTTTATAATTTATTTTAAGTTTTTCTCATGTGGCAGAGAAAAGTCGTGTAGTACCTACGTCGAGGTACTTGGTGGGAATTAATCCTTCAATAATACAATTTTGATCCGCACCTGTATCAAATAGCGCAATTTTATGAATAGTGTAATTTTTATTTATGACTAAGGTGATAGGTATGTGGTAGCTTTGTATTCTAACTACCGAAATCATATTAATTCTTAACTGAGTTAAAGTCCCTCTATGGGACTCAATTTCTTTGGGTGTTTTTTTCAATTCTTGGTTTAATTTCTGATCAGATGTTTTAGTAACTGATTCTATTTCTAAATTGTTAAGTCTTTGCTTAACCTTGTCAAGTTTATCTTTCACTTGGGATAGGTCTAACTGCATACTTTGTAATATTGTTTCAATTTTTGATAATTGAATCTATTTAAGACATTTTTCATGTTGAAAGGTTTGATACTAGTTTCATTATTAATTTGATTTTCAAAAATAATATCCTTTAATGCAGTCAAGTAATTTTTCTTAATTTCTGAGTCCTCGATACGTTCAACCATATCAAAGAGTATTTCTTTACTATCATGGGTTATAACATTTATGGTGTGTCTATTGCAGGTGCAAATTGTACTTCCACACCCACAAGGATCTAATAATCCACTATTATCAGAGTTGTATGCTATGTTTATTTGTTCATCATCGCTAAAGTTGTCTTCGATGAATGAGTTATTTTCATCTTCTTCAAGGATTGAATATAATTTATTTTTGACATCGTCTTCTTATTCTAACATATTTATTTTATCTTTTCTTTTATTGGGAATTTGACAGTCCTTAGCTCTATGCCCCAATTTGCCACAGTTCCAACATTTATCTGTGTTGGTTGATTTACTTTTGTTATCTAGTTTGGATTTTTTAAAACCTTTTTTGTAATATTGAGGTCTTTGAAGTTTATTATTCTTATCATATTGATGACTTTTCTTAAGTTTTTTAGAGGTCTCTTTCGAGGGTGCCAATAACTTGATATATCCAAAGTCTTGGTAAAACCTTCCTAGTTCCCCTTTTGATATTTTATTATCTTTTTTAAGTTGATTCTTAAGTTTCATATCAGTACATAGTTCTAACCCTGTAATGTAAATAAAACTTATAAGGTCGTCATAAGTTAACTGAGAAGATAATGGAGTTATTGGACACCGCATCATCGCAAACCAGTGAACAGAGCAAGGAAGAAAATATCTTCTTTCATTAGAAGACGGAGCCAGCAAGACTTCAAAAAAAAAGATGAACCCCGTAGACAAGAAGATAAAAGGATAAACATGTCAGCCACAAGAATGATTTTTCTACGTGTAATAATTATCGACACGTGTAAAAAATTTTCATTACGTGTAACAACTATATTTACGTGTCAAACAACAGGTGTGTTAAATCAACACACGTGTAACACAGTTAATATTTTTTAGAAGTTAGTCAGCATTTCCTGAGGGCTATTTAAGGCTTTCAACTTGTACTAATAAAGGGCATGCAATACTTGCCCCTTTGACAACCTTTGTACTACTCTCCCACTTTCATTTTCATTTCCCTTTACTGTCTTTCTCACTTTCCTAAATAAATAAAGAAATTTTTGTAAGAATATATTTTCTCTACTGCTTTTACTTATTTTAATTTACTGTTTTAAAGTTTAAATTTTGTTATACTGTTTTAATTGTTCTTGCCTTTATTAAATTTAAGTCAATTTAAATTTTAAGAATTTATATATCCCTACTTCATCCCGTTACTCTGCCTAATTTTTCGTAGCTGTCCGTCCCGGAATCCGATCCGTCCCCAAGCTGGTATCAGAGTCAAGTAGGCCGGGAAGGGTATGAGTAGGAGCGACTAAGTTCCCACGCTATCCTTAGGTCCACGGTCGAAGCTGGGTTGCTCTCAGGATAATAAGTTCTTAGTTGGGTAGGTACCGTTCTTTTTTCACTTTTATTCTTAGTTTTATTCCTTAAAGTTAGGTAACCAGTTAATCGCGGTTTAGACATTGGCAAGCCCGTACTTTTCCGTTGGAATAGCCTAGACTATGTGCGTCGTAGGGCCGGACCCGGAGGGTGTTCCCGTCGCCAAGCCTAGAGGAATAAAATTAGAGAAAATTAGTAGAAAATCACCGGTAAATACTACACTAAGAATTTATTATTAAATAGTAACCTAGAATAGACTATTGGCCTACGGATAGTGTTTTTCTCTCCGTAGATACTCCATATTGTATTAAAATTATATGTCTTCAAATCCTGCAAACCTACAAAAATTACAAACCAATAAAGTCATGTCAACATTTCCCAAAATTTTACATAATCAAAAATATCCTATAAAAAACAAAATAACAATAAACAATACTACCACTCTTCCAACATCACACCATCCAACATATACTAAAAATAGTAAAATAAGAAACAATAATAATACAATAAAAAATACTACACAAATCATAAATAATTATTTCCCATTTTCAAGAAAACAAAATAAAGATACTATCAAAAGTAGTAAAATAAAAAGTAGTGGCACTACTTTGTCTGTACCTGTTAAAAAATATGTCGGTACAATTATATCCGACGAAGGTTTTGAACCAGATTTTAAATATTTAAATAAATTATGGGTTAGTTCAGAAAATTTCATAAAAAGACAATGGTATATACAAAATTATTCCTTGGATGAACGAATAACTTTTAGAGAAAAGTGGTGTAAAGACATGAAAAGATTAAGATGTAATATAGAATTCTTTATATGGTTTGAATATACAGGAAAATTGGACGACCAACAGGAGTCGTTAAATATGATTGTTAATAAATGGTATACTACTAGTAAAAAGGTAGTTGACTCTAAAATTCCTCCCTTAGAAGAAATTAGTCTACCCATAGACGGTAGAATAGTCATCGCGTCACCTTTTAAAATGGACATAGTAGACACTAAAGATGTTCCCACAAATAAAGAAATAAATAAAATATTACAAAAAAATAACTATACAAACCAACTACTATATGTAATCTCCAATCAAATTCTAGAAGCCGATAATAAGTCGGTTATGAAACTGTGTCCTTCTTACAATGATAAAAATAAGAAATTATAAACTCATCCAATATTTAAGTTACCAGAATTTTCAAAAGATAAATTTTCCAAGCTTCAAGATAAACCCGAAATCACAAACAATCTTGTAGAAATAATTAATAAAAAATTAAATTTCTCAGATAATAAATCTGTCAATACTTTATCAGAAAATAATAAGGATATTAATAAGTTGAGCTCTAGTTATACTACTAGAAAAATTATTATAAGAAGCCCTCTTTTTCGACCATGCCATATGAAGAAAATGAGTTTTTATCTCATACTTCACACTCGGGAAGGGAGATAGCGGAGTGGAATATTGATGAATTAGCAGAACATCAAATATATAATAAGCTACATGAAATGGGTATGGCTATTACAACATATAAAATAAATAATATATCAGATAAAATAAGCCGCCATCCTAGTCATAGCAGGATTTACGGGCACAATAAAACATTGGTGGGATAATTATCTCACCGACGAGGATAGACAAAAGGTGACCAATGCAACCACTGTTAATCAAGTTATTAATACTGAGTGCACAGGACAAACAGTAGAAAATCAAAATTTTGAAGATACTACTACTACTTTAATTTATAGTATAGCCAAATATTTTATAGGTGAACCTCAACTCTTCCAAGATAGGAGTTTAGAAATATTATCTAATCTACCTTGTCCAAAGTTAGAGGATTTTAGATGGTATAAAGATGTTTTTCTTAACAAAGTTATGATCCGAAAAGATTGTAATCATGATTACTGGAAAGAAAAATTTATTAGTGATTTACCAATCTTATTTGTCGAAAAGGTTAGGATAAAATTAAAAGATAAATTTGACGGAAAAATTTTCTATCACCAATTAACTTACGGTAACCTTATAAATTTTACAAATGTAACAAGATTAGATTTATGTACATATATGAAACTTAAAAATCAATTAAAAAAGAATAGCAAAATATCCCGAAAAGAATTAGGAAACTTTTGTCAAGACTTTGGATATACTAAAATATCTGCCCCCCCTCAAAAGAATCCTCTACAATTACTAAAAGAAAAAATAAATATTACAAAAAATAAAAAAAATTTAAAAAATCTAAAGCATACAATAAAAGTGAAATTAAAACAAATAATGCTGATAAGTGCTGAAACTGCGGGAAGTTTGGACACACAGCTAGAGATTGTCGCATACCTAATAAAAAGAAGGATACAATAAATATGCTAGAATTAGAAGACGATGCCAAAAATAAATTATATTCAATCCTGGAAGAAAGTGAAAATACCTTCTCTTCTAAGGAAAATTCTAGTGATGATGACCAGTTTGGTACATCATATAATTCGGATAATCATTGTGGGTGTGGTAATGGTGCAATGTGTACCTTCAACAACCACTCCATCAATGTTATTACTAGTAATAGTAAAGAAATATTTTTAGACATAATTGATCACATAGAGGACCCATATAATAAAAACAAATATCTAATAGCATTAAAAGATATAATTCTCAACCAACAATATGATAATTATATAGTTAGACCATTTAATATGAAAAATGTATTAAATAAATTTAAAGAACAAAACTCAGAAATCACCTTACAAGATCTTCAAACCGAATTAGTGCAAGTAAAAAAGGATGTTAGGGACATTAAACAAAGACTCAATAATCTTGAGGCAGATAAAACACTAACTAATTTAATGCACAATCAGAAATTATAATTTGAATTAGGAGAAACGGCAAAAGAAATAAAGACACCCCCTAAAACTAAATCAGGAATTAATATTATAACTAAAGCACAAGTTACCATATTTTAGTTATAAATAAAAATTATACCATCCATAAAATTTCCCTATTTGACATCGGGGCAGACCAAAATTGTATTATTGAAGGACTTATACCTACTAAATATCTCGAAAAAAGTACTACTCAGTTATTCTCCGCAACAGGAGAATGGCTAAAAATAAACTATAAACTCCATAAAGGACATATATGTAATGAAGGAATTTATTTTATTAATGATTTTGTTATAACAAAGGACATAAATGAAGAGATAATATTAGGCATCCCTTTTATAACCCAAATAAAATCATATACTGCAGAATTAGATGGTATCTACACCACTCTATTAGGAAAAAGAATTTATTTCCCTTATCTAAATACTATATCAAATGAACAAAGTGACCATATAAAAAATGAAGATATCTTTAAGATAAATTTACTTTCACAACAAATATATTATTTAAAAGAAGATATAACAATTAAACGAATTGAATCCTCGCTAAAATTTTCAGAGGTAGAAGCCAAAATAAAAAATTTACAAGAAATTATAGAGGAAGAAGTTTGTTCAGACTTTTCTAATGCATTTTGGGAAAGAAAAAAAATATATTGTTGAGCTACCCTATATTGAGGGATTTGATGAAAAGTTTATACCCACTAAAGCAAGACCCATTCAAATGAATGTCGAATTAGTGGAGTATTGCAAAAAGAAAATTAATGATTTACTAACTAAAAAAATTATTACACGTGTCGATAATTATTACACGTAGAAAAATAATTCTTGTGGCTGGCATGTTTATCCTTTTATCTTTTTTTCTGCGGGATTCATCTTTTTATTGGAGCCTTGCTGGTTCTGTCTTATAATGAAAGAAGATATTTTCTTCCTTGCTCTGTTCACTGGTTTGCGATGATACGGTGTTCAATAACTCTATTATCTTCTCAGAATTGGGATCTTTATCTAAACTTGACAATGCTTCTTCGAACCTTCTTTTTAATTCTTCTTTTGAAATATCAAATTTCTTTCGTGAAGCTGGGTTTTCATCATACTCCTTTGGCGTCCATCCTTTAATTCTTAAAATTTTACTCAATTACTTGATCCTTTCGAATTAATGAATATCGAATGACCAACTAATAATATAAGATATTCCTTTTGTAAAAAAGAATTTACATAACTTTATATTTTTCGAGTAGTGTAGAAATATTTTGTTCTACCTGAAATTTCTCATACTGCATCAGAAATTGTGGTGACAATACCTGTTAATTTTCTCCAAATTGGCTCCACCATTCGTAAAATTAGCGGGAAATTGTTGTATGCTTCATTTCCTCAGAATATTTGATAAATCATGTATGAGTATTTGGCCTAATATACATAAAGTTGTACCAGGTTGCCTTATAATCATACCAATTATAAGTCTGAGACCGATGAACTTTTGACAAGGGAATAAGTGTATGTAGATGATCTACAAACTATTCGAAAGGACTTAATATTCTTTTAATCGTAAAGCTTAAAAACTGGATACTATCTGGATCATTACTATCTAATAATTTATGCTCAATTTTGATGGAATCCGTATCTGTTAATATGAACTCATAATACCTTCGATTTTTAGTGGATCTTCTGTCTCCACATAATTATGATTGGTGTAGCATGATTTTAATAACTCGGATACACCAAATCCTTCATATTCTCTATCAAGAGCCATGATTGGTAATACCTGCAAAACTATTATTGAAAATTCTGATAGAGCATTTTTAAGTCCAAAGGGCATTACATTCCATTCATATTGTCCAAATGGGACATTGAAGGTTGTTTTATATTTATTCTTTTCGGCGATTTGTATCTGCCAGAATCCTGATTTCATGTCAAACTTACTATAAATATTAGCTTTATAGGTTCTTTTAAGAAGATCTCTTTTATTAGGTATGGGGTACCTAATCCATTTTAATACTTTGTTAAGAGGTTTGTAATTAATAACTAATCTAGGGGCACCTCTTTCTCTTTTGGCACTATTATTAACATAAAATGTCTAACAACTTAGCTATACTGGGAGTTTTACTAGCTCCGTATTCTAATGAAAGAGATATTTTCTTCCGGTTTACGATTAAAAGAATATTAAGTCCTTTCGAATGGTTTGTAGATCATCTACATACACCTATTCCCCTGTCAAAAGTTCATCGACTTGGGCTTTTAGCGAGGATTCGATTCGTTTAATTTTTATATCTTCCTTTAAACAATATATTTGTTGTGAGAGTAGATTTATCTTAAAGATATCTTTATTTTTTATATGGTCACTTTGTTCTTTTGATATATTATTTATATAAGGAAAATAAATTCTCTTTTATTACCCATATAAGACTATACACCGCCAACTTAGACGGTATACACACAACCATACTAGGAAAAGATCGTTTGACGTTTCTCCTAATTCGAATTTTAATTCATGATTATGCATTAAATTAGTTAGTGTTTTATCTGCCTCAAGATTATTGAGTCTTTGTGTAAAGTTCCCAACTTTCTTTTTTACTTGTACTAATTTGGTCTGAAGATCTTGTAAGGTGGTTTCTGAGTTTTGTTCTTTAAATTTATTTAATACATTTTTCATATTAAATGGTCTAACTGTATAATTATCAGATTGTTGGTTGAGAATTATATCTTTTAATGCTATTAGATATTTATTTTTATTATTTGGGTCCTCTATGTGATCAATTATGTATAAAAATATTTCTTTACTATTACTAGTAATAACATTGATAGAGTGGTTGCTGCAGGTACACATTACACTATTACCACACCCACAATGATTATCCGAATTATATGATGTACCGGACTGGTCATCATCACTAGAATTTTCCTTAGAAGAGAAGGCATTTTCACTTTCTTCCAGAATTGAATATAATTAATTTTTGACATCGTATTCTAATTCTAACATATTTATTTTATCCTTCTCTTTATTAGGCACGTGACAATCTCTAGCTCTGTGTCCGAACTTTTCGCAGTTCCAACACTTATCAACATTATTTGTTTTAATTTCACCTTTATTGTATGCTTTAGATATTTTAAATTTTCTTTTATTTTTGTAATATTTATTTTGTCTTTTAGTAATTTTAGAGGATTCTTTTCAGGGGGCAGATATTTTAGTATATCCAAAGTAAATCTCACTAGTGGTTCACTGGAATCATCAGAAATTTTCTGTTTAAGTATACCTCCGTATCCTATTTCCGACGCATCGATTTCTATGATCATGAGTGCGTCTGGATGTGGTATCCCTAGGCATAGGAGATTCTAAACTATTGTTTTAACCTTTTGGATAGCTTTGATGTGTTCTGACCCCCATGGAACAGGGTTCTTTTTAAGGCGTTGATAAAGAGGTTCACAAATCTGACTAATATTGGAAATAAAATCTGCAACATAATTGAGATTTCCTAAGAATCTCTGGAGTTTCTTTTTATCTATTTGTTCATCTAAAAAATTAGACGAGAACTCTATGGCTCTACAAATGGTTTATAAGTCCCTTGATATAAATCATGACCCAGAAATCTAATAGAGATCTGAAATAACTTAATCTTTTTAGCGCTGACTACTAATCCGTTTTTCTTAACAACCTTTAAAAAGGTTTGAAGATGTTTGGAATGTTGATCAATATTTTTGGAATAGATTAATACATCATCTATATAAACTATATAGATATGACTATATGGATTAAATATATTATTCATAATATTCTGAAATTCTGATGGGGCATTTTTAAGTCCAAAGGGCATTACATTCCATTCATATTATCCAAACAAGACATTGAAAGTTGTTTTATATTTATCCTTTTCGGTGATTTGTATTTGCCAAAATCTGATTTCATGTCAAACTTACTATAGATATTAGCTTTATAGGTCCTTTTAAGAAGATATCTTTTATTAGATATGGGATACCTAATCTATTTTAATACTTTGTTAAGGAGCTTGTAATTAATAACTAGTTTAAGGGCACCTCTTTCCTTTTCGGCACTATTATTAACATAAAATACCGAACAACTCCAAGGTGATTTGAATGGTCTAATAATATTTTTAGCTAGTAATCATTAATTTTCTTTTTGCAATACTCCACTAATTCGGCATTCATTTGAATAGATCTTGCCTTAGTGGGTATAAACTTTTTATCAAATCCCTCTATATAGGGTAGCTCAACAACATGTTTTTTTCGTTCCCAAAATGCGTTAGGAAAGTCTGAATAAACTTCTTGTTCTATAATTTCTTGTAAATTTTTTATTTTTGCCTCTACCGCCGCGGCTTTTAGCGAGCATTCGATTCGTTTTATTTTTATATCTTCCTTTAAATAATATATTTATTGTGAGAGTAGATTTATCTTAAAGATATCTTTATTTTTTATATGGTCACTTTGTTCTTTTGATATATTATTTAGATAAGGAAAATAAATTCTTTTTCCTAATATAGTGATATAGATACCATCTAATTCTGCAGTATATGATTTTATTTGGGTTATAAAAGGGATGCCTAATATTATCTCTTCATTTATGTCCTTTGTTATTAAAAAATTATTAATTAAACAAATTCCTTCATTACATATATGTCCTCTATGGAGTTTATAGTTTATTTTTAGTCATTCTCCTGTTGCGGAGAATAACCGAGTAGTACTTTTTTTGATATATTTAGTAGGTATAAGTCTTTCAATAATACAGTTTTGGTTTGCCCCGGTGTCAAATAGGGCAATTTTATGGATGGTATAATTTTTATTTATAAATAAAGAAATAGGTATATGGTAACTTTGTGCTTTAGTTATAATATTAATTTCTGATTTAGTTTCAGGGGGTGTCTTTATTTCTTTTGATGTTTCTCCTAGCTCAAATTTTAATTCATGATTGTGCATTAAATCAGTTAATGTTTTATCTGCCTCAACATTATTGAGTCTTTATTTAATGTCCCTAACTTCCTTTTTTACTTGTACTAATTCTGTCTGAAGATCTTGTAGGGTGATTTTTGTGTTTTGTTCTTTAAATTTATTTAATACATTTTTCATATTAAATGGTTTAACTGTATAATTATCAGATTGATGGTTGAGAAGTATATCTTTTAATGCTATTAGATATATCTTCTTATTATCTGGGTCCTCTTTGTGATCAATTATGTCTAAAAATATTTCTTTACTATTACTAGTAATAACATTTATAGAGTGGTTGTTGCAGGTAGACATTGTACCATTACCACACTCACAATGATTATCCGAATCATATGATGTACCAGACTGGTCATCATCACTATAATTCTCTTTAGAAGAGAAGGTATTTTCACTTTCTTCAAGGATTTAATATAATTTCTCTTTGACATCATCTTCTAATTCTAACATATTTATTTTATTCTTCTCTTTATTAGGCACGTGACAATCTTTAGCTCTGTGTCCGAACTTTCCGCAGTTCCAACACTTATCAACATTATTTGTTTTAAATTTACCTTTATTATAGGCTTTAGATTTTTTAAATTTTCTTTTATCTTTGTAATATTTATTTTGTCTTTTAGTATTTTTAGAGGATTCTTTTGATGGGCAGATATTTTAGTATATCCAAAATGTTGACAAAAGTTTTCTAACTCTTTTCGGGATATTTTACTATCCTTGTTTAATTGATTTTTAAGTTTCATATCTGTACATAAATCTAATCCTGTTACGTTTATAAAACTTATAAGGTCACCATAAGTTAATTGGTGATAAGGAATTTTTCCATCACATTTATCTTTTAATTTTATTCTAACCTTTTCGGCAAATAATGTTGGTTAATCGCTAATAAATATTTTTTTTCAGTAATCATGGTTACAATCTTTTCGAATCATAACCTTGTTAAGAAAAACATCTTTATACCATCTAAAATCCTCTAAATTTGGACAAGATAGATTTGATAATATTTCTAAACTTCTATCCTGGAAAAGTTGAGGTTCACCTATAAAATGTTTAGTTATACTATAAACTAAAGTAGTAATAGCATCCTCAAAAATTTAATTTTCTACTGTTTGTTCTGTGGACTCAGTTTTAATTACTTGGTTAACAGTGGTTGCATTAGTTACCTTTTGCCTATCATCATCGGTGAGATAATTATCCCATCATTTTTTTATTGTGCCAGTAAACCCTGCTATAACTAGCATGGCAACTTGTTTATCTGATATATTTTTTATCTTATATGTTGTAATAGCCATACCCATTTCATGTAGCTTATTATATATTTGATGTTCTACTAATCCATCAATATTTCACTTCGCTATTTTTCTTCCCGAGTGTGAAGTATGAGATAAAAACTCATTTTCTTCATACTGCATGTCAGAAAAAGAGGGCTTCTTATAATAATTTTTTTAGTAGTATAACTAGAGCTCAACTTATTAATATCCTTATTATCCTCGGATAAAGTGTTAACAGATTTATTATCTGAGAAATTTCATTTCTTATTAATTATTTCTACAAGATAGTCCGTGATATCGGATTGATCTTGAAGCTTGGGAAATTTATCTTTTGAAAATTCTGGTAACTTAAATATTGGATGAGTTTCTAATTTTTTTCTTGTTATCACTGTAAGAGGGACACAGTTTAATAAGTGACTTATTATCAGCTTCCAGAATTTGATTGGAGACTATATATAATAGTTGGTTTGTATAATTATTTTGCTTTAATATTTTATTTATTTCTTTGTTTGTGGGATCACCTTTAGTGTTCACTATATCCAATTTAAAAGGTGAAGCGGTAACTATCCTACCGTCTATGGGTAGACTAATTTCTTCTAAGGGAGGAATTTTAGATTCAACTACCTTGTTACTAGTAGTATACCATTTATTAACAATCATATTTAATGACTCTTGTTGGTCATTCAATTTTCCTTTATATTCAAACCATTTAAAGAATTCTATACTACATCTTAATCTTTTCATGTCTTTACACCATTTTTCTCTAAAAGTTATTCTTTCATCCAAGGAATAATTTTGTATATACCATTGTCTTTTTATGGAATTTTCTAGACTAACCCACAACTTATCTAAATATTTAAACTCTGGTTCAAAATCTTCATCTGATATAATTGTACCGACATATTTTTTAATAGGCATAGACAAAATAGAGCCACTACTTTTTATTTTACTACTTTTGGTAGTATCTTTATTTTGTTTTCTTGAAAAAGGGAAATAATTATGTATGATTTGTGTAGTATTTTTTATTGTATTATTATTGTTTATTATTTTACTAGTTTTAGTATATGTTGGATGGTGTGATGTTGGAAGAGTGATAGTATTGTTTATTGCTATTTTATTTTTTATATCCTTATTACAAAATCTTTGTACTACTCTCCCACTTCCATTTCCATTCCCTTGTACTGTCTCTCTCTTCCCTAAATAAATAAATAAATTTTGTAAGTATACTTTTCTCTACTGTTATTTTGATTTATTGTTTTAAAGTTTAAATTTTGTTATACTGTTTTAATTGTTCTTGCCTTTATTTAATTTAAGTCTATTTAATTTTGAGAATTTATATACCCTTGCTTCTCCCCATTACTCTGCCCAATTTTCCGTAGCTGCCCATCCCGGAACTCGATCCGTCCCCAGGCTGGTATCAGAGCCAAGTAGGCCGGGAAGGGTATGAGTAGGAGCGGCTAAGTTCCCGCGCTGTTCTTAGGCCCGCGGTCAAAGTTGGGTTGCTCTCAGGATTATAAGTTCTTAGTTGGGTAGGTACCATTCTTTTTCCACTTTTATTCTTAGTTTTATTCTTTAAAGTTAGGTAACCGGTTAATCGCGATTTATACGTTGGCAAATTCGTACTTTTCTGTTGGAGTAGCCTAGATTGTGTGTGTCTTAGGGCCGGACCCGGAGGGTGTTCCCGTCGCCAAGCGTAGAGGAATAAAATTAGTAGAAAATCACCGATAATTACTACACTAAGAATTTATTATTAAAGAGTAACCTAGAATAGACAATTAGCCTAGGGATAGTGTCACCTTTTCCCTTGATATTTTGTAGTATCATCCCATTAAAATTGAGATATAGATTTTATACTTACCCATCCATTTACATAATTCAAAATATCCTATAAAATAAAATAACAATAAATAATAATACTCCTCTTCCAAC
>JBCEWC010009949.1:0-18171 GCA_038996855.1 Solanum aculeatissimum
TTATATCCTTGTATTTGTCTTATTTTAAGTATTTTATTTGGAATAGGGTAATTATATGTTTTAGTTTTTGCATTTAAATTTCTATAATCTATAACCATTAAACCATCCAAACTTCTCTTGTGGAGGCAACCAAAATTACAATCAGAATTAATACATACCTCAAGAGAATGAGATGCAGTACCAACAATAGGGTCAAGGTATTCAACAAAGTGCTTAGAAGAGTATCATAAGTATGGAAGATATGCTTAAACAAATTATGATAGATCCAACGAAGCTAGCTGCAGATGTACGAACAATCAACTAATTAATCATAATCTAGGAAAGCAATTGGGGCAGTTAGTTAGTGCTAAAAACTCCATCCCCAAGGAGGCTTTCCGGGTAACATTGATTCTAATTCAAAATAAGTGATTGTAGTAATTACTCACAATGACAAGTAACCAGAGGATTTAGCTGCACAAAAAGAAGCTTCGGAGGTGGTGAAAAGGATGAGGGTGAACTTGATAAGGTTCAAAAAAACGATAGAAAGATGCAAAATGAGAAACCACCTCCTCCATTCCTATAAAAATTCAACAAGTAGGAGGATGAGTGTTTTGGTAAGTTTCTCTCTTTAATTAAGAAAGTTCACATTAATTTGCCTTTTGTTGATGTTTTGGAGGGGATTCCAAAGTCTGCCAACTATGTCAAAGACATTGTGGCAAATAAAAGAAGGCTGAATGAGTATGAAACAGTTGCATTCACGGAGGTTTAAAGTGCTCGAATCTAAAATAGAATGCCTACTAAATTGAAAGATCCAAACAACTTCAAAGTGTAGATTACTATATGGCAGTGCATTAATTCTTAAGGGTTGTATGATCTCGGGGTGGGCACCAATCTCATGCAGACATCCTTATTCAAAAAGTTAGGGTTGGAAAGACCTAAACCCACCACAAACATATTGTAGTTTACTAATTGCTCAATTGTCAGGCTAGAGGAAGTTGTAAAATATATAGTAGTGTGAGTAGGGTCATTCATATTCTCTATGGATTTTGTAGTGCTGAACTTGGAACCACATCCTAAGTCTCATTCATATGGGAATACCTTTCTTAGTTACACGACATGCATTGATAAATACATCAGTAGGCTAGTTGACCATGAGAGCACATGGTAAGATTGAAGTGTTTGATGTATATGGAGCAATGAAGTTGCCTACAGTCTATGAGGAGTTGTCGGCTATCAATGTCATTGATCTTATAATAGAAGCTTACTATATTACTATGAGAGATCCACTTGAAAGAGTATCTAGTAGGTAATGATATTTTTGGAGATGTTGAAGTGCAGAAAGTGAGTGTTATTGTGAGCAAAGGCAACTGAGAATCATTAAATGGAGTGTTGGGGACTCCACCAAAATCATTAATTCAAGAATACCCTAAGCTTGAGTTGAAACACTTCCTTCTCATCTCTAATATATGCTTTCTTGGGTGATAATGAAACATTGCCAATAAGTCTTTCTGTAGCTTTATCTAAAACACATGTTAGTGCGACCTTGATTGTGTTGGAAAGAAGGAAGTAATTGACTGTGTTAGAAAGAAGAAAGAAATCAATTGGGTAGCAGATGTCACTTATCCATAGCATTAGCCCAGCATTATGCAAAAGAAACTGTACATGAAAGTATCCAAAATCATGAAACCTGATAATCTGAAATATGCACATGAAAGTATATAATTCCGAGCCAAAAAAATACTTATATATTGAGCCTTCATAAAACTACTATTTCAAACATGTAATTGTATGTAAAACATGCAAGTAACAACTAATCATGAAGAAGATCTGAGTTTCATTAAAGATTCATGCTAGTCATAGAATTCCAGGTCTATTGAAAATCATAAATTGAAGAATTGAGATTTTTTGGGACTCAATGTGTAATGTTCCTAAAGGTCATTATTTATAATTTTTTCAAAAAATTATCATTTATCCTCCTGATAGTTGCTCCAAGTCACATTTGATTAGTTTATGGGTTTGGTTTTGAAACTTTTTTAAAAGATGAGGAATTTGAGAGTTTTAATGACTTAAGTTGTTCTAAAGTGGTTTTTGGTACCAACCTCCTATGCTATGATTCTTGTAATACTCCGTAAATTGAAAAATTAGATTTTGAAAAAACTCACAGATTTCTAACTTTTGGTACCAGGTTCTACGAAGCCTAACCACGACTCATAGTTGTAACCACGAGTGTAGACCAGGCTTGTGGATGGGCACCAATGTTGGCCAAATATATGAGTTTTACAGGATGAGCCCATACTTGAAAGTATGAGTCGTACATGGGCCTCCTAGATGAGGTAGTGAAGGGATGAAATTTGACAAAGTGTGGAGGTCATGTAGGAGAGAATATATGACCCGTAAATGGAATCATGACCAATAGATGTGGGTCGTGATTTGGGGTACAAATTTTATGTTTTAGGACTTTTGAAAAATGAATAGGATGAGACCTCTCTACGAGTCGTGTTCCAAATGATGAACCATAGAAAGGAGTCATAATGGTGAATCCGAAACCCCAAAATTGTTACCTGCTTCTATAGACTCAAAACCACGAGTCATAGACCTATCCATGACCCATGGACCTTCTCGTGGTTCTTGTACGAATAATTTTTAATGAAGGGTTCTTTGATCATTTATTACCCATTTAATTTCTAAATTATGTCATTTAAGTCTATGTCTACCAAAAATTAGACCTATACTATCCCAATTGCTCCCATTCCTAATCAATCACCTAAGTCCAAACACTTCTCCCAAATTCATCCTTCAAGTTCCTTTGAAGACTTCAAAGCTAGGGTTTCAAGATTCATCAAGTGATTTTTGGAATTTTTTCACGAATTTCATGTAAGGTATGTGAGTTTCATCTATTGGGTACCTTCCACCCATGGAGCCCATGTATTTTTAATTAAATTCATCTATTTTAATTTATGGAAATGAATGGGTTTATAGGGGTATTAAGTTGCTAAGCCACACTATGAAGGTCTAGGAGAGAATGGTGGAGATCAGAATGAGAAAATGAGTGTCTATTTCAGAGAATCAGTTCGGATTCATGCTAGGGCGGTCAACTACTGAAGCAATTCATCTTGTTCGGAGATTAGTGGAGAAATATAGGAAAAGAAAGAGAGACCTTCGTATGGTGTTCATTGTTCTGGAGAAGGCCTATGAAAAAGTTCCAAGGGATATCCTATGGAGGTGTTTAGAGGTGAAAGGTGTTCCAATGGTGTATATTAGAATGATAAAGCACATGTATGATGGAGTTAAAAATCGAGTAAGAATGATAGGAGGAGACTCAGAGTATTTCCCTGTTGATATGAGACTTCATCAAACATCTGTATTGAGCCCTTTTCTGTTTGCTTTAATAATAGATGAGCTGACATGGTCTACTCAGGAGGAGGTTCCATGGTGTATGCTATTTGCGAATGACATAGTACTGATTGATGAGACTTGAAATAAAGTTAATGATAGGTTAGAGGTTTGGAGACATACTTTAAAATCCAAAGGGTCCAAATTGAGCAGGACCAAAACAAAATACTTGGAGTGCAAATTCAGTGTTGCGAGAGATGATGTTACGACCCAAAATCTAGGTGTGATGAAACTCACCTAACCTACCAAGACACGTCAGTCCAAAACCTAAACAACTTAACACTAGTAATAAAAGCGGAAGATAAACAGTTTATTAAGATAGATAAGTAGAAGGAATCAAAATATAATCATCTCAGAACTGGTATCACATATACAAGCCTCTAAGTATAGGATACTCAAATGAAATACATATCATAATGTCTAATCCTCAAATAGAACAAAACATACTAATAAAATCTCCGAAGGTCTGCCAAAGGAACAAGTAGCTACTTCTCGAAAGATCCCAAACTTCGATCCAGTAAATTAGAAGGCTAGAAAGGTGGACCAAGCTCACGACCTATAAAAATATATCAAGGGGTGTGCACCAAACAACAGTGTACTCAACAAAATGGAACAAACCTAAAATAAAGCAATGAAAAATACAAGTACTTCTTAACTCCCAACCACAATCCACCAAACTATAACCCTGCACTCAGAAAAAATCCAGCAAAATATAATATACAGACCTCAATAATATAGATATACTCATCACCTGACATAATATCTCAATACACAAGTATATAAATAAATCCAACACTTACTCAAATCAGTCATACAATAAGTATACAATCTCATAAGCAATACCAAAGTAATATCAAAGTAGGTATGATATGAAATGGAGTGGATGCCATGAAATATGAATAAATTGATGCAATGTCATATAATCATGATGCACGTATATATATATATATATACACACACACACACATCAGAGCGGAACTCATGGGGGTCTCATATAGACCATGTATTTGTGAACATTTCCGGCAGAGACCTCCGCCAATGCTCACTCATTTGGAAAAAACCTCAGACTCATCCGAAAAAGACCTCAGACCCAATATCAGTCAACATATTACCTTGGCTTGCCGGTAGAAATCTCGGCTAAACATCGACCGGTAGAGACCTCGGTCACCAACCACATGTTACCTTATTCATCCCTTGGTCGTAGCCACCACAAGTATCAATGTACAAATAACAATAGATACAATTTGCATATTCACAATTATATCAAAATGTCAATATCATAATGATCTCAATATCTCGATATCATCAATAACTCAATATCATCAGTGTCTCAATATCACCATGGTATCAATGTATCACTCATGTCACAATGTAAGCACCATCAGACTACCAATATCAAATGATTCACTAGATCACATAAGTTATGAGTCCATAATTAATTTACAAGTCAATATATCACCATATGAACAATTATTTAATATAAAAATCCCATGATCAAAGCCTACGATGACACAATTCTACCTCAAAGTATCCAATTACATACACATAGGAGCATACAAGGTTCATTTATACTTAAGAAAAGATTAGAAGTCCACTTGCCTTAGATAAAGTCCCGAATCAAGTCAAATCTAAAGCTTTCCCCTTTCTATGGTACTCTGAATCACAAAAATTAATTCAAATATGACATCACAATTACATAAAAAATTTGATGATACTAAAATTAATTAATTCAGAGAAAAAGGATAAAATGGTAAAAACTTCCATGCCAAAAAAGTAGTCAAAATCTAGAAATTAATACATAAAAACATTCCCAAAGTAATAAGGAGTTCAATGGTGAAACTGTTTCAAAAACAGAATTAAGCTGAGGGTGAAACCATCAATTAAAGTTTAGATATAAAGTCTGAAAAATCCCCAAATTCTAATATTAAAGTTCCAAAATTATATGTTAAAAATACAAATTTATCAATGGAAATCAATGAAATAAGTTAGAAAATAGTTACCCAATCAATTTGTCTTGAAAAACCTTGAACAAGATCTTGAAAACGAAACTTGGAATGTTGAAAATGGTGAATTAAAATAAAACTCGTCATTTTAAACAAGTATCTGTTTCAGGTATTTACAGTACTCTGCGAACATGGATCCATATCCGCAAATGTCGAGACTCAGCAGTCTCAACACTCCGCCAACATGGACTGTTCATCCACAAACACAGATAGTTCATCTGCAAATGCGAAGTTATGGCTTCTTGTGCTCCATGAATGTGGGTCCCAACTCCGCGAACACAGAGGTCAAGTGCCAAAACACTCCGCAAACGTGGAGACATCCACGCGATCGTGGAGAAGGGTGCTAAATGCACCAGAAACAACCTTCAACCAGAACACACAACTTACAAAAAATAAGATCCAGACCCTCGGAGATTCGTTCGAAACTCCATGAACACAAACCAAACATGAAATCCTACCAGAAATGATGTTCTGGACTCAATGAAACCATCAAAATTTGAATCCGGAACCTCCTTTGTCCCGAACTCAAGAAAGATCCTTTAAACTAGTTTCAGACTCAAAACTCAAAATATTCTCGAAAGCTCTAAAAATTACAACGAAGCCATTTCTAGCATTAGTTTCACCATTCAGAATCACTAAAACTTACAAAATTTCAATCCGAGCCTCTGAACTCCAAATGTTGATAAAAGTCAAACTTATTATTCAAAATAAACTTAAAATGCAAGTTTGGGCCTAAATTATCCATTTTATCTCCAAATTCAATTTTGCAAGTGCTCCTAGACTAGATTGGACATTTCAAAACTGATGAAATTCATGGAATCAAGCTCCGATGCACGAAACTCAAAATAACTCCAAAACTCAATTTTTTTAACTTTAAGCCTTTGAAAACTTTCTTTTTCAAAACTCAATCTTTTTACAAGAATTTTGAAATCCAACTTTTATACTCATCCAAAAATGACCCAAGACAACTTTCGGGAAGGATAAACTGGTAATTTGGTCGAAAATACCAAAAATAACCTTCAAGGTCATTACATCATCTACTACTAAAAATAATATTCATCCTCGAACATGAGATAAGGGACATACCTGAAGGTTCAAACAACTGAGGGTATCTGGTACACATATTGAACTCTATCTCCCATGTAACCTCTCTCTCAGGCATATGGCTCCACTGGACCTTTACTAGGGTGATCTCCTTAGTCCTCAAACTCTTCGCCTGTCTATACAAAATGCCACCGAATTTTTCTCATAAGTCAAATCAAAGCTCAATTTAACTGAATCCATGGAAATCATATGAGAATATTTCAGAATATAACGTCGTAGCCTTGAAACACGAAACACATGATGGACTGAAGATAGGTTGGGTGGCAAGGAAAGTTTATAATCCACCTTTCCCACTTTATCAAGAATCTCAAAAGGGCCAATAAAACTTGAACTGATCTTTTTCTTCTTCTCGAATCTCATAACACCCTTCAAAGGTGAGACCTTCAACCAAATCATGTCACCAACCATAAACTTCAAGGGTCGAACCCACTTATCAACATAGATCTTTTGGTGACTCTGGGCTATCACTAATCTATGGATCAACCGCACTTGCTCAAGATTATCTCTTAACATATCAACACCTATACTTACCACTGCTACTGTGTCAAACCACCTGATGGGTGATCTACACCTTAAACCATATAAGGCCTCAAAAGGAGCCATCTGACTGTTAGATTGATAGTTGTTATTGTACGCGAACTCCGTCAATGCCAAGTGTTGGTTCCATTTAGCACCAAAGTTAATAATATAGGCTCACAACATATCCTCTAACATCTGAATGGTCCTCTCAGACTTACCATCAGTCTAGGGCTAGAAAGTTATTCTCAAATCCAAATGGGTACCCAACTTATGATGTAAGGCCCTCCAAAAGTGTGAATTAAACAATGATCCTCAATCTGATATAATAGACACTGGACCTGTGAAGTCTTATAATCTGACTGATATAAAGCTAGGCCAGTATCTCAGCTGTATACTTTACTTTGACCGGTATGAAGTTGGAAGACTTGGTCAACCAATACACCACCACCGAAAAAGATTCAAATCCCCCAATAGTAGGAGGTAAGCTAACAACGAAGTACATGGCAATGTGATCCCATTTCCACTCAGGAATAAGCATCCTCTAGAGCTCTTCTCCTAGTCTCAAGTACTCACACTTGACCTACTAATATGTCGAACACCTGGATACAAACTTTGATATGTCTGTCTTCATGTTGTACCACTAATAATGCTAACTCAGATCATGGTACGTCTTTGCTGCCCCCCGGTGAATAGAATACCTAGTACAATGAGCATTCTCAAGTATCAATTTAATCAAGTCACCCACCTTGGGTAAATCGATACGATCCTAGAAACACCTCTCATGGTTGAAGACCTTGGAAATATTATCAGCAGAGAAAATACCTTGAGAATCGGTTTCACGGGATGGTCCACGACCTATGAAGTGATTCACGACTTGTGGATAGTCTTGTAGAAATGGGAAGTGAGAAATGATTTTTATAAGAGGACACTAGAAGGATTTATGAGACCTAAAGTACGAGCTGTAGAATGCTCTACGACTCGTGGACTCACTTCATGGAAGGGACCTTAAGGGCCAAAATCTATCTAAGGCAAAGAGTGGTTTACGAGGGGACTTCATGACTTGTGTAACATTTCATGGGTCATGAAGAGGGTTTCATAGGAAGATCCAGTGGACCATGTTTGGGGGACCCCTGATCCACGAGAGGTTCCATGACTCGTGGAGTGGTCCACGACCTGTGATCGAGGTTTCATGGACCGGTCCGACCAGGTCTTTAAAAGGGGAAAATTGACTTTTTTTCACTCTTTTACACTTAAACCTAGTAGTTTTATTGCTCTAAGATCCCCCTTATCAGCCTTTTCAACCCTAATTCTCTCATTTTTCCTCTGTCAAAATTCTACTAAGTCCCAAACACTCTCAAGTCCCCTCCAAAGTTGCAAGTAAGAAGGCCAAGCTAGGGTTTTTGATTCTCACTATTTCATCCAAGGTTTTTCCACCTCCTATCAAGTAAGGTATGTGGACTTCATTTATGGGGATTCTTTCACCCATGGAGCCAACCCTCTTCTCATTTTATAAGTCCCATGATTTTTTAGCTATGATAGTTATGGGTAAACTCTATTATGCATTATATATATAAGTTAAGCTCAAACTCTTCAAGTATTGACTAATTATGCATGAATATTTATTGAAGACTTGTTCCATGACTTAATTTATTATTCTTGAACCCATGCATGTTATGAACCATAAAGGTGATGAGTTTAAGATGAATTTTATGTTATTAAATTTGGGTTCCTTTCTATTACATTGGTGGGCTGATTGATTTGATTCCTTAAGTGAAATGGATTTACATTCTTCATTGGTATACTATTAAATTTCATTATTTTGGGTATGTATGCTTTCACCCACCATGTTTGACTAAATTTACATGATGAAGATTTTACATAATTTTCAAGACAAGCATGAGATGATGATTATGTGGACTCCTAAGCATGTTTTGAATTTATGAAAAGTTCCTATGATTTATAAGAAAATATTGAGTCCTTATGTTATCCTACCCTCTTAAGAATGGATATTGTCTACATGAAGGGGTCAAGTATGATAAGTGTTATACCCTCATGTACTCACCAATGTCCACAAGAAGGGGTCAAGTTTACGAATATTCCACCCTCTTGTGTAAAGCTATACCACTAGAAGTGGTTAAGTTTATGAATATTTTTACCCTCTAGTGTAAGGTATATGCTCACTTATATGGGTCAGTTATGTGAATGAGCTACTCATGCCATGATATCACGATGTTACAAGTCTTTCAATCTATAATGATATTTATGATTATGTTAAGTATTTTGTGGGATTAGAATTAGCACCGAAGGAGGCTTAAGGTGGGGGTTCGACTTAAGGGGTCCTTATATAAAGTCTTGGTCTCTTAACTATGTTCCACCATAAGTTTATGTTATGCTCCCTAAATGGGGATTTTTACTAGTGGGTCCATCTAGGTCAAGTTACCCACTATGTGGGGTTAAGTTTGGTTTACCTTGGCAAGTAGACCACCTCTTTTCCGATGGGGGGTCATGCATCGAAATTCCAAGTAGTAGCTCGCTTGGTATTATATGTGGGTTACGGTCTCCTCCCACATATGTATGTATGCTATGCAAGTTTGATTGTCTCTATGCATGTTTTGACTTAAGCACTATCCATGCATGTCATATTGATCTCTTATCTATTGATTATGATTATGCATTTTGTAATATTATACTACGTTTCTTTGCTTGCATTGCACCCCAAATACTTAGTACATTCCAAGTACTAATGCATACTCTTTTTCCTATATGATCTCACCATGTAGGGACCAAAGCTCCTATTCATCCTCCTCCACGTGGCTAGCCAGATTACTTTAAGGCTTCTTTGGTGAGTCCTCCATTTCGGGGATAATATCCATTTTTCTTTCATGCTTAATTAAGTCCTATGTATTTATGAATATTTTCAAATCAAGGGTTAGCTCGGAAGCATGTCTTGGCCCCTGTTCCAATCATGATAGAGGTGTTTTTTGATATGATATTATTTAATGAGCTTGACTCCTATTATATCCTTATATTCTATGCAATGCTTTACTTAGTCCCTTATTTCCTTTTGTGCTTGATGTATATTGTTGATGAGATGGAAGTCCTAAGTCCTGGAAATACCCCCATAGTGTGAGGCCTACTTACCACCCCTTAGGCATTATTTTCTACGTGACTCATGCCAATCCTCTTCCCTATGTATCCCCATAGCTTGAGTCCAAAGTCCCATTTTCCCCTAGAATTTATTTGCTACTTGTTATTACTTGATTTAAGCTTCTGCAACCAAGGATGTGCCAATGATATGTAAGAGGCTAGTTTGGGTTTCCTTTGGGTCACCCATTCTCCATGTCACGTCTAGGCCATAGGCTTAGGTCGTGAAAATCCCCAATCTTCAAAACTCCCTTAGAATCAATCTTGGCTTCCTTAGCATCCCCACTAACCACCTTATCATGAATCTAACATATCTTCTCATCCTTAAACTGCCTTGTGTGAATCTGATCCAGCAAAGATGAACGAGCCTCAATAGAAGTAAGTACACCGTCATCCTCAGAAATTTGCAATCTTACTAACCCATTTGCTAGCCTCTGAACATCCTTAGCCAAGGGTCTTTCCTCCACCTGAATAGCTGCAAGACTCCTCATACAAGAAGCCTTTCTACTCAAAGCATCTACTACTATATTAACCTTTCCCAGGTGATATAAAATAGTCACACCATAATCCTTTAAAAGCTTAATCCACCTCCTTTGTCTCAAGTTCAGGTCTTTCTGACTGGATATGTACTATAGGCTACGATGATCGATGAAGATGTCACAATGAACAACATAAAGATAGTGTCTCCATAACTTCAATGCAAATACAACTACTACTAACTCTAAGTCTTGGGTGGGATAGTTCTTCTCATGAGCCTTCAACTTTCTAGAAGCATAAGCTATCACCTTCTTTCTTTGCATCATGACTCTACCCATACCAACCCAGAAGCATCACAATAGTCTGTGAACTCAAAACCCTCCTCTAGTAATGTCAAAATAGGAGTTTTAGTCAACAAATACTTGAGATTTTGGAAGCTCTCCTCACACTCATCCGACCACAAGAATGGGGCATTCTTCTAAGCGAGTCTGGTCAAAGGGGCTGTTATAGAAGAAAAACCCTGATCAAATTACCTGTAATAACCAGTTAGGCCCACAAAACTATGAATCTTAGTTGCTGAAGTAGGTCTAGTCATCCCTGAACTGCCTCAATCTTCACTGGATCAACTCAAATACCCTCTATAGACACAATATGACCCAGAAATGTCACTGAACTCAGTCAGAATTCACACTTGGAGAACTTGACATATAACCTCTCCTCTGTAAGTCGTTGAAGTAAAACTCTCAAGTGTTGCTCATGCTCCTCTTTGGTCTTGGAGTAGACCAATATATCATCATTGACAACAATAACAAAGGAATCCAAATATGGAAAAAATACACTATTCACAAACTCCATAAATGCAGTTGGGGCATTGGTCAACCCAAAAGACATCACAAGGAACTCATAGTGCCCATATCATGTCCAGAAAGCTGTCTTAGGAAGGTCAGAAGACCTGATCCTCAGCTAATGATATTTGGATCTCAAATCAATCTTGGAAAACATTGTCCCACCATAAAGGTGGTCGAACAAATCATCAATCCTGGATAGAGGATGCTTGTTCTTGATTGTCACTTTGTTTAACTGTCTATAGCCAATACACATCCTCATAGAGCCATTCTTTTTCTTTACAAACAAAATAGGGTCACCCCATAGAGACACACTAGGGCATATGAACCCTTTACTCAAGAGATCTTGGAGCTACACCTTTAGCTCTTTCAATTATGCTGGAGCCATACGATATGGAGGAATAGATATGGGCTTGGTGCCTGACTCAAGATCAATGGAAAACTCAATGTCCCTGTCAGAAGAGACTCTATGTAGGTTTGAAAAGAACACATCAACAAACTCTCAAACAATAGGAATAGTATCCATCGGTGAGGGTTCAACATCGATATCATAAATAAAAGCCAAATATGCAAGACAACCCCACTTTGCAAAATTTTTTATCCAAATAAAAGATATAACTTTGTTAGGATAGGGTCCTCTCGAACCCTTTCATACAATCTGATCTACTCAAAATAGCCAAAGTCATGGTCTTATCATAGCAATCAAGAATAACCCGATGAGGGGAAAGCCAATCCATCCATAATATAATATCAAAATCAATCATATCAAGAATAATCATATAAACCCATATTTCATAGACTGATAAATTCATGAGACAGGATTAGTACATTCGATCGACTACTAAGGGCTCACCTATCGGGGTCAAAATATGAACAAGCATAAACATAGTATCGTATGGCAAGTCAAAACCCAAGAAGAAGTATGTAGACACATAAAAATAAGTGAAGCCAAGGTTAAATAACATAAATGCAGGGTGATGGCAAACCAAAACAATATTTGTGATCATTGCACTAGAGGCCTCTACCTCGGGTCTGCTTGGAAAAGTATAATAATGGCCACATCGACCTTCAATCATAAAAGCTACTTCTCTACCCCTAGAATGGGTGGAAATATTACCTACTCCTCTATCACTGGTATGTACACCTTTATCAGTCTGGCCTCTACCCTGAACCCTAGTCTATAGGGCTGAACCTCTGGTTGGTGGTGTTAGATCTCTTACCGATGCTGCAGAGTATGGATAGTAGGGCCCCAAATTAGTCTGCTTAGGGCATTGACAAATTATATGATCAAGAGATCTACACCCAAAGAAATATATATGGGGTCGATATGACAGTGCCCTAGGCAAACTTATTTTGAGCCCCACCGTTCATACTTCACAACATCGGTCAAAGATCTAACACCATCAGCCAGAGGTTCAACCCCACAAACTAGGGGTCGGGGTAGAGGTCCGATGGATAGAGGTAGACATACTAGTGGTAGGGGAGTAGGTGGTATTTTCACTCATTCAGTTGATAGGAGATCAACCATTATGAGTGGAGGTCAAGGTGGCCATTGCTATCCCTTCCCAGATAGACCCGAGGCTGAGGCCTTTGACGCTGTGATCACAAGTATTATTCCAATTTGCCATCACCCTGTAACTGTGTTATTTGATCCTGACTCTACTTATTATTATGTGTCTGCTTATTTCTCCTTGAGATTTGAGTTGCCTTGTGATTCCATATCTATGCCTCTTCATGTTTTGAACCAAGTAGAAGATCCCTCAATAGTGGATCGGGTGTAACGATCTTGTTACTTTGGAAGGCTATGAGACTTGGGTATACTTGATTATATTTTATATGGTAGAATTTGATGTTATTTTGGGTATGCATTGACTATCTCTATATCATACTATTCTTGATTGTTATTCTAAGACCGTTACCATAGCCATGCTAGGTAGACCGAGGATTGAGTAGATGGGCTTGAAGGGTTCCTATCCGAGTAAGGTGATATCTTATATTCAGGCCTCAAATTTGATTGATCGAGGATTTTGGGTTACTTGGCATTTATTTGTGACACTGCTGCTGAGTCACCTTCTATGAAGTCTATTCTTGTGGTTGGTGTATTTTCGAATGTGTTTCCTATTGATCTACTCAGAGTTCTTCTAGATTGAGACACTAATTTTGATATTGATGTTGAGCTAGGAACTAAGCCCATTTCTACCACTCCCTATCGGATGGATCCAGCTAAATTGAATGAGCTAAAGGAGTAGCTTCATGATTTATTGAGTAAAGGCTTTATTCGCCCTAGTGTTTCACCTTGAGGTGCCCCAATTTTGTTTATTAAGAAGAAGAATGGGTACATAAGGACGTGTATTGATTATAAATAGTTGAATAAAGTGAATATCAAGAACAAGTACCCACTTCCCCGCATAGATGACTTATTTGATCAACTTTAGGGAGCTGCCCTGTTTTCTAAGATTGACTTGAGGTTGGGATATCATCAACTTTGGATTCAACTATCAGATATACCCAAGATAACATTTTAGAACAGGTATAGCCACTATGAGTTTCTTGTTATGTCCTTTGGTTTAACTAACACCTTTGAAGCATTTATGGAGTTGATAAATGGGGTGTTCCGACCGTATTTGGACTCATTCATTCGTGTTCATCAATGATATCTTGGTATATTCCAAGATCGAGGAGGACTACATGATGCATATATGGATTGTACTCTAGAGACTCAAAGAGGAGAAGCTATATGAACATTTCTCCAAGTGCGAGTTTTGGTTGAGTTTGGTAGCATTCTTGGGGAACGTGGTGTCTAAAGAGGGTATTCGAGTTGACCCAATGAAGATTGAGGCTATTTGAGGTTAGACTAGGCCTAGCTCAGCTATAAAGATTCGCAGTTTTGTGCGTTTATCCATTTCTTTTGCCATTTTGTTCAGGGTTTCTTTATTATTGTAGATCCACTAACTAGGCTTATTCAGAAGAATGTGGTATTTCATTGGTATGATGAGTGTGAAGAGAGCTTCCAAAAGCTAAAATTATTGTTGACTACAACTCCATTCTAACATTACTGGAGGAGGATGTTGATTTAACTATTTATTATGATGCTTCGGTAGTAGGGCTAGCTGGTGCGTTGATGTAGAAAGGGAAAGTTATTGCTTATGCTTCTATATAGATGAAGACCCATGAGAAGAACTACCCCACTCACGACTTGGAGTTAGCTACGGTTGTGTTTGTGTTGAAGTTGTGGCGTTACTATTTATATAGAGTCTATTATGAGATATTTACTTACCATCACAACCTACAATATATCTTCAGTCAACGATATCTAAATCTGAAACAAAAAAGGTGGATTGAGCTAATAAAAGATTATGACTTGACTATTCTCTATCATCTTGGGAAGTCCAATGTAGTGGCCGATGCATTGAGTAGGAAGTTTTCTAGCATGGGAAGTTTAGTAGCCATCTAGATTGAGGAGCGACAGATGGCTAGAGATGTTCAGAGAATGGCCAATGGGTTGGTGAGGTTACATATTTCAAAGTAGGGTGGAGTACTTTCTATTATTGAGGCTCGCTCATCGTTGATGGATTGGATTCGTGAGAGACAATTTGAGGATGAAAAGTTATGTATTATCTAAGATAAAGTGACTAAGGGTGAAGCTAGGAAAGTAATTCTTGATTACGATTGTGTCTTGAGAATTGGAGTTGTATCTATGTGCCCAAAGTGGGTGATTTGATCGGATTGATACTTGAGGAGGCTCATTATGCAAGATATTATATACAACCAGGGGCAGTAAATATGTACCATGATCTGAGTTAGCACTATTGGTGGTCTGGTACGAAGAGAGATATAATAGAGTTTGTAGCCAAGCGCTTGATATGTCAGCAGGTCAAGGGTAAGAACTTGAGGCTTGGTGGAGAGCTTTAGAAAATACCCATTCTAGAGTGGAAGTGGAACACATTGCCATGGACTTTACGGGGTCCCGATTTCCATTATGTCAAATCGAGGCTTATTGTTTACTTCACATTTTTGGAAGGCTTTACAACATGGTATTGGTACCCATTTGGATTTGAGTAGAACTTTTCACCCCCAGACTGATGGCCAGTCTGAGAGGACTATTCAGGTATTAGAGGATATGCTTTGAGCCTGTGTTATTGATTTTAGAGCTAGATGGGACCACCATTTAGCCTTATAGGAGTTTGCATACAATAACAATTATCATTCAACATTCAGATGGCTCCTTTTGAGGCCTTGCATGGACAAAGATGGAGATCACCCATGTCACGGCCTAGAAGGGGGACTAGATGTGACATGGCAGAAGAGAACCCAAAAGTCCTCGATCAAGCCATCATAGCATCATCACACACATCATCGGTTTGAAAAGGCAGAAGTAAACACATAACACATAAGCTCTAAGGGAAACAGGGCTTTGGACTCAAGCTATGGGGATGTTGCTGGAAATGGGATAAACATGGATTCATATAGCACATAACAATTATCTCCAAGGGGCGGGTCAGTAGGACTCAAGCTATGTGGGCACACCGGAGTTATGAGACTTTCCACATAAGCACATAATCAACACACAATTTCAACATCAAGTCATAAGAATAATAAATACCATTTCCATAATCAAGGCTCATAAAGTATAATATTTCAATAATCATAATATTCAACAATTACAATCCAACGTACAAGAGTTTAGTTTGTCCAATAAGCCTCTACATAGATAAAGCGGCCCTCGACACAGTTTGAGGCTCACCCTCAATACATAAGTAAGAAAAGTAAAAGCAACACTAGCTAGATAGAAAGTGGCTATTGCCCTTAAACAAAAGGGCTCACCACAAGCCAAAGTCTTCAAGATGATCACACGTCGTCCGGTTGAAGATAAAAGTCGTCTCCGATCCCTACATAATTAGAACATGTAGACAAAGAATATGGGTTAGCTCATAATATGTACTAAGTATACGAGCATGCAATGAGTATGACAATATAGTATGACCAAGCAACATGACAAGGGGACAAGTGATACGAAAGGAATGCACGTAGCCAAAGAGTAATATAACAATATGCTATGCCATGATTCATGAGATGCAATCCTACAAACATAATATAGCAGGGATGTAACCTCAACCGACAATGGAGGAGACTCGAGCGAGCTACTACTTGGATCTAGACTACTTGCCAGGTAGGCCCTTAATCACCCTTCAACAAGGGGAAATAAATAAGTCATCGCTTCTAGGGAGAAATCCCATGTTGGCACATGGTTTGACGGAAAGAGTATGGACCCTTGGAGATAGTCCACCCCGACTCCAATCCCTAGGTACTAAGTCTCATCCTACGGGAATATATATATATATATATATACATGCAACTTCAAATCTGAAGACTTACATTCTTTTCAAAATCATGCCTCATTAGTCAAAACCAAAACCATTGATCAAATCATATTCATGCTTAAGCCTAAGGACAACAAGAGTTTCCAAAATCATTCTCATAATTATTTCTATATAAATGCAATAAGAGTAGCCCATCTACATAGCTTATCATATCAAGCCTTCATAACAATTCAAAGTGGTGCAAGCACCCAAAATGCTCAAAGAGACATAACAAGAGACTATGTGATCACAAACCATCATATCATAACAAGAGTTTCATCATAACAATCTTCAATGCATATGCCATGAATGAGGAACAAGTGCATGGGTAATGGAATTCAAACTTTAATTCACAATTCAAGAGGTATTTAAACATAAATAATGAGAAATTCAATATTTAAAGCATAAGGCAATTTACCCATGCATAATTAAATCATTTAGGGACATGCACATTGATCCTTCAAGAGTTTCCATGAACATTCATAAAATTCAAACTTAAATCCCCATTAAATCACCTAATTTCTACAGCACATAATCCCAACCAATTGAATACTTCAAAATTTAAAGAACCCATAACTTAAAGAAACTTAAAGTCATAAATTAAATAGTAGGGTTCTTGGGTCTTTATGGATGAAAGAAAATCCCTGAATCAAACCCACATACCTTGAAATTGACCAAGAGAATTGAAGGATTTCACCACAAGGATGATCTTCCCCAAATTTCTTCAAGCTTTCATCAATGGAGGTCAAGAGAATTTAGGAAATTTCAAAGTGTAATGGAGAGTGTTAGAATGGATGAGAAGGGTTTAGCGTTAGGTTTCGGGGACCTTAGAAAGCCTAAAATGGGCATAAGATTTAATTAAATTATGAATAAACTATTAATGAAACGGACTAACCCCTGCAATACAGTGCCACACGAAAGGCTACAGTGCTCGTACAATGGCACACGGTCCGTGTACCAGACCGTGTGACCATACTTGACTTCATCTTCGGCTTGAACTCTCAGGGACTATCTGGAACACTTCACGGAGGGGACTCACGGACCGTTTGGATTCACACGGACCATGTACTGGTCTGTGGAGCCGCACTTGGCCCGGATTCAAGCCCCACAAGCTGGCCAACACACTGCCCCACTTCACGGAACCTCTCACGGCCCTTGTGGAGTCTCACAGACCGTAGGGTGGTCCGTGGGGTTTTCCTTGGTCCATGGCTAGGGTCCTGGCCACCAGGAACCCACTGGAACCTCCCACAAACCCCCATATGGACTGTGGATGTCACGACCCAAGCCTAGGGCCTAGACGTGACATGGCGAATGAGGAACCCGAAGGAACCCTAAACAAGCCTCTCA
>JBCEWC010009950.1:0-18168 GCA_038996855.1 Solanum aculeatissimum
TTAGTGACTCATTATTCGTAGTTAAATCTTTATTTTTATTACTTCTTCCACACTTTATTGTTGAAATTGAATTTTTGGCTTACTTGTCTTGGTGGGGATAAGGCGAGTGCCCTCACACCCAATTTTGGGTCGTGACAATACCATACCATACGATACCATACATTATGAAACCATGGCAAACCACCATCCAAACAAGCTGTGGTGTAAGGTGAATTGGGGCACATGAAGTTGTACACCTTCCTCTTTTCTTCAGCTCATCCTCTCATCGGCACATGCACCTTTTATCGTTTTGATTTCTTTCATTATTTATTTATTTGTCTTTTTAAAATTTTGTATCAATTAATTTTTTTGTTTTTTAACTCTAAACTTGTAAATATACTCCTTAATTTTGTGATTTAAGAAAGTTATATCCTTTATTAAAAAAGTAAGGCATGTATATATCTTTTTCATTTATCAAATAATGTATATATACCCTCGTCGTTAAAATATCTATATTTACTAAATTGAAAAATTATAATATCGATTTTTAATTCCAAAAACATCATATGGCTTTGAAAAATTGTCTTCTTCCAAAAACATCTATATCATAAAATGGATTTGGAACGAATCTGAATTGAAATGAAATGAATTTTTTTAAATTGGATTGGATTTGGATGAATAAACAAATAGATTAGGTAATTTTGTTAAGCTACATGACATTTTTATGAAATTTAAAAATTAGTTTTAATTCAGGTATAGTTTGAGAATGTTTTAAATACTTCTTCCAATATGAATAGAAAATTTGGAGCACAAGAATATTAGTGTAATATTTTCTTATTTGTCTAGAATCCAACAAGTGAATATTAACTGTTATTTATGGGCAACAAAAACAAATATACTAGTCAATATGAAAACTTCACTCGAGTCCTAAAATACTATTTACGTCAAATCGAAACACTCCACATCTAAAAATTGTTATATATGCCAATTAAAAGTCTTCAGTCAATATGGAGATGCCAAACTTTTGAAAACTGACTTGTCAAAAAAGAAAAGCAACATTTGCTTGGTTACAAAGACACCTTATTTTTCCTCTATAAAAGGAAGAACAATATTCAAAACATCATAATTATCCTATAAAATTCCTAAACATAGTAAAGCAAAAAATAGATGGCAGAAGTGAAGTTGCTTGGTCTTTGGTATAGCCCTTTTAGTCACAGAGTTGAATGGGCTTTAAAAATTAAGGGAGTTGAATATGAGTTTATAGAACAAGATCTACAAAACAAAAGCCCATTGCTTCTTGAATCCAATCCAATTCACAAGAAAATTCCAGTGCTTGTTCACAATGGCAAGCCAATTTGTGAGTCTATGGTAATTGTTGAATACATTGATGAGACATTTGAAGGTCCGTCCATCTTGCCTAAAGACCCCTATGATCGAGCTATTGCACGTTTCTGGGTTAAGTTCATTTCCGATAAGGTATATTCTTTTCACCACTTCATACTCCAAGTACTTCGAAACATAGTTATTTAGTTGTATACCGCTATTTTCGTAGATTCTTGTTATTTGATTTTGGTTAGCATTTGTGATTTTTGTGCTTTGATTATCTCATAATTGAGTTGTTATTACTTTCTTTTTTGTATGTTGTGTATTGCTCTCCATATGGCTTTGTTTCGTTGTTGTTACTGCCTTCATTTTTGTAGTCTTTTTTCTCAAAATACTTGGGAACACTTTATTTAAATTGAAAACAATCTCTCTATTTGTACAAGTTAGAGATAAGATTTGAGTATACTCCATCCTTTTCAAACCCCACTGAATATATTATTGTAGTATATTTCAATCGTATTAGTATGTTTACTTGAAGGTTATTTTTTTAAAAGTCAAATCATGTAGAGATTTATATATCTGGTAGAAAATATAGCAAACTTCTAATATGAGCTCAAATAAAGTAATATAATCAGTGAAGAGTCATATGATCGATTCCAACTTAGAATTAATTTCGATTTTTAGAAATGAGTAAAATTGTTATTGATGTGTTTTAATTTGCAGGGTCCATCAGTGGGGAGAAGTTTCTTTCTCAAAGGAGAGGAGCAAGAGAAAGCTAAAGAAGAAGTTTATGAAATGTTAAAAGTTCTTGATAATGAGCTCAAGGATAATAAGAAGTTTTGTGTAGGTGACAGATTTGGATTTGTTGATATTGCTGCAAATGTTGCGGCCCTATGGCTGGGAGTTCTTGAAGAAGCATCTGGAGTTATTGTAGTCAAACGTGAAAAGTTTCCAAATTTTTGTGCTTGGAGAGATGAATATATTAATTGCGACGAAAACAAAAAATATTTACCTTCAAGAGATGAGTTGCTTGCTAAATTCAAAGCTCGCTTTCAAGCTGCATCTATTGCCAAATAAATTTAGGACAAGTTTTGTGAGTTCGATTGAATTACAAACTAGTTCTAACAGAGTATACAATAACAACATACCAGTGCTATCCTATATTCGAACTATGTATACATTAGAGAAAAAAATTAAGATATATGCATTTATGACTAGACCTTGAAATCATGTTTGAATAAAATTACTTGTCAAATGAAGCTAGCTTAGCCAGCTATTCATGTCTTACACCTACTTTGAATTATTGTTATCCATTGTATTGTATTGTATCGTAATGTATTGTATTGTTAGTTTGAATTAATGTTTGAATTAATCATATTACTTATTTACCAATAATAGTACAATACTATTAACGATCATTTAGTACACGAGATAAGATAAATATTCTCGAATTAAATTTGAGATAACACTTTATTTGGTTGAAGATATAAATTTATTGTCACGCCCCAGGAAGGTACCCTAGACGTGGCCGACACTCAGAGACTATTGCTAGTCCCCAAGCGAACCACTTGGCCTCATCACATCCATTCAATCAATAAATAACGCATCAGCGGGAGACTTAAAGAAACTAGAAAGTAGACAACCTCAATATATGAAGAGTTAAATCAATTAAATAGGCTAGTATGGAAAGAACTAGCTCAAAATCAATATCCAATCAACAAATCGACTCTAGTCTATGAAGCATCTATCAACTACTCAGTGGTGTCAATGGTCCATGTCTACCTCAAATCAAAAGAAAAGCAAGTCTAAAGTCTAACTCTATAGCTAGATGAAATAATATGCATCCCCCGAACTCATGGAGGACTCACCAATTAGTTGAAATAAAGAGAAGATCTTCAACGGAATGCCTGTCGATGATCTCTAACACCTGTCTCTGCATCATGAAAAGATGCAGGCCCAAATGAACGTCAGTACATGAAATATACTGGTATGTAAAATAGCTGAGTGAAACAGGTAAGGTAGAATAACAATAACTCAAAAATGTAAATCAAGATATCAAAGTGTATCTAAAGCAAGAGTAAAGAATAGACAATGACCAATCAATACAATCCAAATTAATCTGATCCAATCAAATCAGAGTACTATCAGTATGGGACCTACCTGGGAGTTTCTCTTATCCGAAAACAATCACTTATGAGCAAATGATTGTACGACAATCTCATTGATGTTGTCACAACCGTTCAATACTTGTCAGGTAAAGAACGAATCGATCCATAATGGATTATATCAAATCAAACGAGTCCTCTATTCTTTCAAGGACCTATCAAGAGGAAACATCCAACTCAATAGTTTCAGTCCTCCCTTATGCTTAGCGACGTAGTTCTGGAGTTTGAGTTGGACTTACTCTCACTCGACTCGGTGCTCGATACTCCTCCCAAAACTCAGTGCTTATAAGACCTCAACCACTCCAATCCAACAAATCGTGAGTCTCTTAATAGACTCTTTTAACTCATCAATTTCTATTAATTTAGACCAACCTTTAGAGTTCAATTATGCAGATTCACGGGACCATCAAGTTCTATCAACCTATCATCGTACCCAATCACAATCACCATCATTATCCTCAAATCAAGGTTCTAGACTCAATCCTTAGGTTCATTCATGCAATCTTTTATTAAGAAACATGTAGGGTTTGTACACTAACTTGTATAAAATATTTATTTAGTAAAACAAGTTCATGATGATCATCAAACATGTAATATATATATATATATATATATATATATAGTCATAAGGAAAATCTCAAGAAAACCTTCATAAGGGTTCAATTCATTCACAATCAAACTATTACCAAAAGTTATGCATGGAAACTCAATTCTCTCGAATTCATGTTATCATTATCAGTATGGGCACATGGGAGAACAATCCCATGCTTTAAGTTAGCCTTACATACCTAAAAGTTTGAATCTTGGAGTAGCTTGGAAGAATCCTCAAGTTCTCTCTTCAAATCCTAACCTTTTTCTCTCTTGAAACCTTATTCTAAGTTTGAAGGATGGGTTTTATCGTGAAAGAGGTGATCTGATAAGTTTTAGGACTTGTTTAGGTATAAAAACGTCAAGTCTAGGCTTTAAAAGGGTGGACAAAGATCAAAATAACTCTTAAAAATATTATCAAAAGTCATCCACGGGCCACTTTTAAGGCTCGTGGAATGTTCCACGACTCGTGGGTCACTTCCGTAAATTTTTGGGCACATTTTTTAGGTTACTGGAACCTTTCACGAGACCTATCCACGACCCGTATAATACTTTACGACCTGTAGATGAATTCGTGAAGTATGAGACTAAAAATTAATTTTCTGGACCTTTCCACGAGACCTAACCTTACGGGTCGTACTTCAATTCACGACCCGTATATGATTTCGTGAAATTCCTTGCTCTGGCAGTGTTCGTAAAACGTGGGTACATATAAGAATGGAGTTATGAGGTGTCACATTTATTACTCAAACACTTTCAAAACTAAAAAAATGTTTAAAATGCGTAAGTCACTAAAAATAAACCATTCCAAACACCCACTTATAATCTTCATACTTCATATGTGAATTTTTGAAATTCCAATTTAACTTTGCGTTTGAACATGCTATATTGAGTTATGATTTGAAATCAATGTGTAGACATGTGATTTGAATCATGACATTCAAATCTCAAATTCTCTAAAAAAACATAGTTGGGATTTCTGATCATGATTTCAATATTTTTAAAACGTAAAATTTGACTTATATGTCTATATTTTATTTAACAAAAAACCCATTATTTTAAGTTCTGGAAATAAAAAAAAGTTCATTGGGCAAAGATTGTATGTTCATTTGAAAGGATTATATTAAATAAGAACTAGTTACTACTATTGTTGACAAGTGGATCTTTATACAATTATATGAATCTAAAAATTTAAATTGCAAATATATCTTTATAAAAAGAACATGAAAACATGTGATTCACCTGGGATATTTCAATATCTTGTTTATGAGGTATTGTTGCACATTTGGGAAGATTATATAAAAATTGGAGGAATTTTAATGTATTTTTCACAATTGGGACATTCATTATTACTAGAGAAAAATATATTTTTTGAAAAAGGAATACTTTTTTTTAATAATTATTTTGACCGAATAATCATTTACTATAATTATCTTTTTTAAATTCTAACAGCATATCCAAATAAAATTTCAACTTGAAGCCATTCTAATTTCATGTTATGATTTCATATGGCATATACAAACTAATCACTACAAAACTTTCTAAACTTATCCACCGGGTTTGAACGCGGCCTGAGTCCACTTGCACCCCACATAAATGGAAGGAAAAATTGCTTAAGCACATTCTGCTTAATAAATAATTATTGATTTTAGTGATATTTTTTATTTATTATCATTTATAGTAATACATAGTACTATTATGATAAATCTGCACATTGTATTAAAAGTGAATTACGGATTCAATATAAATCTGTACTTGTATTAAATATAATTTATAAATAGTTTTCTATAATATGAATTAAATTTGTATTATAAATGTTTTAGAAGTGTTCAATGAAAATAAATAATTCTCTATAATATGAATTAAATCTGTATTATAAATATATTAGAAGTGTTCAATAAAAATAAATTATTATTGTTATAAATAGTAACTATTTTCTTAATAGAACCTTCGACCTCCCCCACTTGTTTTAAGACGCGTCTTGCAAATAAAAGTCTTCGGCCAACACCCAATATGTGACAATAAATTACAAAATTGACTTGTCAAACTAAAATTTCATTTTTCTGGTTACATAGACAGTTTCTTTTTTTTTTTTCCCTCTATAAATAGAAGAACAAAATTCAAAAGATCAAAATAATCACACAAGATTCCTAAACAACATAGTGAAGCATTTAAAAAAAACAAACAAAGAACTAAAGTTTTGAGATGGCAGAAGTGAAGTTGCTTGGTCTTTGGTATAGCCCATATACTCAAAGAGTTGAGTGGGCTCTCAAAATTAAGGGAGTTGAATATGAGTTTATAGAACAAGATATACAAAACAAGAGCCCTTTGCTTCTTGAGTCCAATCCTGTTCACAAGAAAATTCCGGTGTTAATTCACAATGGCAAGACCATTTGTGAGTCAATGATAATTGTTGAATACATTGATGAGGCATTTGAAGGTCCTTCAATCTTGTCTAAAGACCCTTATGATCGAGCAATAGCTCACTTCTGGGCTAAGTTTTTTGAAGATAAGGTACATTCTTTTCTCCAATATATAATGTAATTAATTTGAAATATGTATATTAGTCATATTAGTATGTTTAATTTAATTATTAAAAATCTAATAGTATGAAAAAAGAATGAGTGATCTCTTTTTATAAATTTGAACGATTCTCTCCTATTAATTTTTGGGATTAAGTTAATTATATTGAAGACAGATTCAAGATTTAAATTGTCAATCGTACCAAATAACTTTTGAGTGTTTTAATTTGTAGGGAGCAGCATTGGGTAAAAGTTTCTTTTTCAAAGGACAGGAGCAAGAGAAGGCTAAAGAGGAAGCTTATGAAATGTTGAAAATTCTTGATAATGAGCTCAAGGATAATAAGAAGTTCTTTGTTGGTGATAAATTTGGATTTGCTGATATTGCTGCTAATGGTGTGGGACTTTACTTGGGAGTTCTTGAAGAAGCAACTGGAATTGTTTTGGCGACAAGAGAAAAATTTCCTAATTTTTGTACTTGGAGAGATGAATACGTTAATTGCAGCGAAAACAAGAAATATGTACCCTCAAGAGATGATTTGATTGCCAAATTCAAAGCTCGCTTTCCAACTGCATCGGTCGCCAAATAAATTCATAACAAATTTTGTGAGTTTAATTCAATCATGTCGATTGGTCATTTCTCTCTCATCGGTAAATTAGAGGGAAAATTTTGTCCTTATATCAGGAAACACTTTCTATAGCTCTTACAGAGTTAAGTCGAGGGGACTCCCTTGCGTTGTCGCTCGACTTCGGCTACTTTTTGGACAAAATTTATTTAACCAATCTCAAAATTTTCCTTTTCTGATAATTTTCTTTTGTGAATTATTAATTAATTATTTAATTCATAAATTACTTATTAATTAAATTAATTTACAGATTATATATTAATTAAGTTAATTCGCAAAATTAATTAATTTAACCAACTTTTGATTTTCGCGCGTAAAGTTCTTCAGAAAAGACACCTTCATTTTGAAACGACTCCATGCTTGTTCTGAACAGATGAGACTGTTCTGAACAGGTGAATTCACACCCAATACTGCCTATAAATAGAGGTCATTTCTTCATTGATCAAATATGAAATTTTCTCTTCTTCGTACATATTTTCTTACAAAAACAAAATTCGAGTTTGTGTGAATACATTGCTGATTTTTTGAGTTTACTGAAAATCACAAGAGTTTGATGTACCGCTACTCTGTGATTGTTAATATGTTTTATCCTAGGAGAAAATAATCCATAACCTCGGATACAGTGAGGGGATTAAATTCCTTAAGAACATACAATGAATTATGTGGATTTAGATGGTTTCTAATAATTTTATTTAATTTACTTCACTTATTGTTTCTCGTGACATTTGAATACACAGAGATAACAAATATTTCTACTAATTCAGTAAAACAATATTTGAAAAATCAGTAATTGACATCCCAAATTTAATACAAACTGACTCAAAATGGAAGCTGGAGCATAATTAAGGTATAACTTACTCTCACCGACAATATATTTACCAATAATAATAGTTACATATTTACCAGAAAATGCTTATTATCTACTTAATTAATTGAAGTATAATGTTCGAACCAAAACTTATCAAAATCTTATAAGAAATAATTCCAGTAACTCTTACCTACAAATATGGAGTAAATTAAAATATCATATAAAAATCATTGATGTTGCAAATCTGGAAAAATAAATTTGAATTTATAATATGAAAACTTTAATAAAAATAAAGATTGGTATACTTCATATCTATATATGTGGTAAGTCAAAATCGGGGGTCCCAATATTTAAATGTAGAGTTTTGAAATTTCAACATGAAGAGTTAAACGGTTGAAGTATGACATTTTAATATTAAATTATAACATTAAAGTGTATTATTTTAGTGAATATAAATTTATAAAAATATTAATCTCCAAGGCATAATTTTTTTATTCATTTAGCTATATTATTATCCCATTATTCCTATTCAAGATAAAGATGAATTTCTCATGTATAAATAGTGGCGTTTCTTTTTTTGTAAAGTGTAAGTAAGAAAAATGAGACACGTGGATGAATATTGAAATTAGTATAGTGAAAGAAAAGTTGAGACAAAGAAAAATATTCTAAGTCTTCTGCTAATTCACCGTACAAAAGAGAATAGTTATATGTTGAAGGAGGGTATTCATCTTGTGAAACTTTGGACTCTTCTACTAATCTGAAATTATTTAAATCATACAACGTTGTTGGAGGAACAAGTCAAGAGACATGCTGTTGAATTTTTAAGAAATATTCATGCTTCAACCACTACCATTTATTTTTAGACATAAAAGTCTTTGATCAACCTATGACATTAAACTAGAAAATTGACTCTGTCAAAGAAGAAAATTTGTCTTTGCTTTATTCCAAAGACACTTCTTCAATCTTTCCTTCTATAAAAAAAACCAAAATTCAAGATCTAAGAATCAACATATAAAATTTCATAAACATATTAAAAAAATACATAGTAAAACCAAAATTGTGTGATGGCAGAAGTGAAGTTGCTTGGTCTTTGGTATAGTCCTTTTTGTCATAGAGTTGAGTGGGCTTTAAAGATTAAGGGTGTGAAATTTGAATTTATAGAAGAAAATTTACAAAATAAAAGCCCTCTACTTCTTGAATCGAACCCAATTCACAAAAAAATTCCAGTGTTAATTCACAATGGCAAACCCATTTGTGAGTCTATGATCATTCTTGAATACATCGACGAGACATTTGAAGGGCCTTCCATCTTGCCTACAGATCCTTATGATCGAGCTATAGCTCGTTTTTGGGTTAAGTTTTTGGAAGATAAGGTATGTTTTTTTGCTATGCTATATATTGCAATTAATTGGAAATACATTCTAGCTATTTCAGTACGTACATTTATTTTAGGTCATATATTTTTTTTAATGAATTTTTAATCATCATGTAAGAGATTTATATATCAAATAGATAATATAGTGAACTTGTCATACGCCATTTGTTCCAATTTATGACATTCTTTCTTTAATATGAAAAGTTATTTAATATTAAACTTTTTATTCTATATTTGGTGATATCACTTACCATACACCTTTATGATTCAGTTCACCTTTGATTTTCGCACATCGAGAAAGTTTTAATACATCGAACTATCTTTTAAAAATTATCATTGAATATTTTTTCAGGGGTCAGCAGTGGGGACAAGTTTCTTCCACAAATCAGAGAAAGCCAAAGAGGAAGTTTATGAGATGCTGAAAATTCTTGATAATGAATTAAAGGATAAGAAGTTTTTTGTTGGAGACAAAATTGGGTTTGCTGACATTGCAGCAAATTTTCTTGGACTTTGGATGGGAATTCTTGAAGAAGTAACTGGAATTATTTTGGTGACAAAAGAAAAATACCCAAATTTTTATGCTTGGAGAGATGAATACATGAATGGGAATAAAGAATATTTACCTCCAAGAGACGAGTTGCTTGCCTTTTTCAAAGCTCGCTTTCAAGCTGCTGCAACGCCTCCTTATTCGAGTTGATTTCTCGTATGATCGGTTAATAAATAATTATTAGTTAATAAAAAATATGTAAAGCTTTGTTCATTTAAATAAGAGTAAAATTGAAAGAAAAAAATATATCTTTTTGATTTTGTGCAACACCATTTTAAATCAAATAAATAAATAAATAAAAACACTATTATGAACCAAGAGAGTGCCAATTATAGTATTTAGTTTACAGAGAAAGAACAAATATACCGCTTGTTAAATCTCTAAAGAATAAATATATCCCTCGTTAAATAAGTTGTGCATATATACCTTGGTCGTTTAATAAATAGTATATATTTATTATTTTCCTTTAATAGATCTATAAATAAATACATATTTATCATTTTTAGTTACACCTCAACTAGTTATGTCAGTAGAATACTTCAATTTACAGCATGATGATATAGATACTTTCAAAATTTATGTATCATATCAGAATCAAGTTTTTGCATGATTTAACGGGGTTGAAGAAAAATATATATGTACCATGTTTTACTAAATAATATGTTCACTCTAAATCACAAGATTAACGGATATATTTATCCTCTTTTTTTCCTGTATTTTAAGTGTCTGGTCAATGTGGAAGCATAATTAGATTATAAAACTAAATAGTCAAACAAGAAACATCTTGATTGCTAAGAAACATCCCTGTTTTTAGATTATAAAACTAAATAGTCAATATATTTGCTTGATTATTAAGAAACTTCCCTGTTTTTTCCTCTATAAAAGAAGACTAGACCTCAAGGGACAACAACCACATATAGTTCCCTCAATTAATAAAGATGGCAGAAGTGAAATTTCTTGGTCTATGGTATAGCCCTTTTAGTCACAGAGTTGAGTGGGCTCTAAAGATTAAGGGAGTCAAATATGAATTTATAGAAGAAGATCTACATAATAAAAGCCCTCTACTTCTTGAATCCAATCCAATTCACAAGAAAATCCCAGTGATCATTCACAATGGCAAGCCAATTTGTGAGTCTATGATCATTCTCGAATACGTTGATGAGACATTTGAAGGTCCTTCTATCTTGCCTAAAGACCCTTATGATCGTGCTTTAGCTCGTTTTTGGGCAAAATTCGTGGATGATAAGGTATATTGCTTCCATGTTATATATTCCAATTAATTGGAAATGTATTTTGTCACTTTATTACATTTAATTGGAGATTTATATATCAGTAAAAATAATGAGAATTTACCTATAAAATTGAATTAAGACAAACTTAAATGATATTATATATATATAGTCAACAATAACTTATTTGGAATTGATTAATGTACTTAGGGGTCGTTTGGTTGCTGGTTTGAAGTTGAGTTGTGTGGGGTAATTAGAAAATAAGTTATTGATATATAAAATTATTATGATGTTTGATTTACTATTTAGAAATATGCATAGCTAATACATAACGTACGAGAAATGAAAAGAATCTATGTCTTATTTTATAATTGGTTGTTGGTTTTGAGTTTTGATTGTTGTGCAGGCAGAATCAATATGGAATAGTTTCTATCTCAAAGGAGAGGGGCAAGAGAAAGCTAAAGAGGAAGTTTATGAGATGTTGAAAATTCTGGATAATGAGCTCAAGGACAAGAAGTTTTTTGTGGGTGACAAACTTGGATTTGCTGATATTATTGCAAATGGTGCGGCATTTTTTCTGGGAGTTCTTGAAGAAGTATCTGGAGTTTTTTTGGCGACAAGTGAAAAGTTTCCAAATTTTTGTGCTTGGAGAGATGAATATTGCACCCAAAATAAGGAATATTTACCTCCAAGAGACGAAATACTTGTCCGTTTTCAAGCCTACATTCAGCCTGCTGCTGCTTCAAAATGAGTACAACTTTAGTGGATTTCAAAATTTTGTGTGGCAATAAAAATTAGAAATGGAAGATGGATTCTTGTAAATTCAATTGGAATTGATTTTGAATTGAACTAGGGGTATGTAAGTTAAAAAATATTAAAGTTATATTCATGTTATAAGATTTATCTTTATTTCATCAGTTAATATAGAGGAACTTTTAAAAGTTACTATAGTTTAAGTTTAACTAGAGATCTATTTATTTATAACTATAGTTTGCTTAATTATGATTCCTAGCGACATGTTAAAAGGAGGAGGGAAGCGAGAAAGATTAAGAGAGGAAGGCAAGAGGCGAGAGGGGAGAGAGAGAGATCGAATACATGTTGTATTCATTGTATTGAGTTGTATAACGAATACAATTGTTACAATTATTGATTTGTATCAATGAATACAATAATAACAAAAACTATTATGTTTAGCTACATGTTAGAAGGAGGATAAATGCGAGCAAAATTAAGAGAGGGACGAGAGACGCAAGTGAGATTTGGGAGATAGAGAGAGGATGAATACATGATGTATTTGTTGTATCAAGTCGTCTCATGAATACAATTAATTCAAAATATAAATACACTTATTATAAAATACATATATCGTAGTCAAAATATAATTGATATAAAATAAAAAATTATCAGAATACAAATCTCTCACTTATATTTGCCAAAATACAATTGATACAAAATACATGACGAAGAAGATGAATACATGTTGTATCGTTGTATCGTTGTATCTCTAATACAATTGATTTATGTTATCAAATATAATTGTATGAAATGTATTAATGAATACAACTTGTATCAACTCTTCTTATTCATCTTTGAAGTTTCAAGATTTTGTGTGACAATAAAGTTTAAGGTGAATTTAGGGAGAGTTTTTGGGGTTCATCAACTGGATCATGAGTATTAATTTGAACTATGTATAAAATCAAACTATTTGCATATTTAAATTATATTATAATATTAAACTCTTTTAGAATTTTACTTACTTTAAATTTGATTACTCAACTATTCATATTTCAGAAAGCAGGAGTGGACATGATACGATAGATATCAAATTTTACATTAATGTCAAAATTTTTGATACTAAAAATTTAATATTGTGATATTTTGTATATATTTTTAAAATTTTAGTATTTGAATGTGGCACCAAAATGTATAATTACGTATACAATTTTCTTTTATTATTATAATACTAAGCAAATGTATAAAGTATAAATTAGTATTAATACACAATTAATAATTTAGATACTGAAACTTTGATTACTTTATTTTCATTGAAATGTCCTTTTGGTGTAATTGATTAATAAAAAGAATCATTTGTACTTTATTTTAAAAATTTCTAAATATATAAAATGTTAGTATGATCCAATTAAATTGTTCTTTGAGAATTTGACGTTATAATTATTTATTATATGAGTATATATAAGTTGAAATTGAACAAATTATTATTATTTATTTAACATACCCCCAAACTCTAAATCAAACATAAAAATAGTGAATCATATCGAATTAATCTAATATAATCATGATATAATATTTTACATATCAAAAATTAAAATTATCAAACTAAAATATTTTATACCGTATCATACTGTACCATACCATTTCCATCAAGTTTCCACCTCTTTTGCTGGAGGATCAGTGATTGTATATTAAATAATCTTATCAATTTTCTCATGGGATTTTAAAAGTGATAAATTTAAATATTATTTTTACGTTTCTGAGGAGTTGACCAGAAAGTGGGTGACATAAGCATAAGTCATCCATCTCTATTATTGCACTCCTAAAGTATAAGAACTGTATTTATTAATTTATTCTAATTAAATATTTAAAAAATAAGTAGCTCTTTAATAATTCTTTAGTTATATAAATTTTTTAACATCAATAATAATATTATATTTAGTATAATCTCATAAAGTAAGATCAAAAGAGATAGAGTATTACATACCTTTTATTTATCTATATATTAAAGTAAATAAATTACTTTTGATAGACCTTCGAATCAAGAAAAAAAATTCCAAAAAAAAAAAAACTATGTAAAGCTTAATTTATTTAAATAAGAATAAAAATTAAAGAATAAAATTATTTTTTGATTTTTGAAATATCAATTGTCTTAAGTTGAATACTCCAATTTACATAATGATGATCTAAGCACTTCCAAAATTGATGTATTATGTTAGCATCGAGTTTTCACGAGACATAATTAGAAGCAAAGTTAAGTGGGAGTTCATGGGTTCAGATGAACCCAATAGCTTTTCCATATATTCTGTATTTGTATAAGAAAAATATATTTTACAATATTTTTCTCTTCCTCAGAACTCTCAAACTCCTAATTTGACTCCACTTCATTCTAAATCGGTAGATTAACAAATATATTTATCCCTTTTTCCTTTATTTTAAGTGTCCGGTCCATGTGGAGGCAAAATTAAATTATAAAACTAAATAGTCAAACAAGAAGCATTAATGCATTTAGTGGATTGCTAAGAAACTTCCCTATTTTTTCCCTCTATAAAAGAAGACTAGACCTCAAGGGAGAACAACCACATCAAATTCCCTCAATTAGTAAAGGAAAAAACATAGTTAACCTAATTTTGTGAGATGTCTGAAGTGAAGCTTCTTGGTCTATGGCATAGCCCTTTTAGCCACAGAGTTGAGTGGGCTTTAAAGATTAAGGGAGTGAAATATGAATTTATAGAAGAAAATTTACAAAATAAGAGCCCTCTACTTCTTCAATCCAATCCAATTTACAAGAAAATCCCAGTGCTCATTCACAATGGCAAGCCAATTTGTGAGTCAATTGTCATTCTCGAATACATTGATGAGACATTTGAAGGCCCCTCCATCTTTCCGAAGGACCCTTATGATCGAGCTTTAGCGCGTTTCTGGGCTAAATTCCTCGAAGATAAGGTATATTGCTTTCATGTTATATATTCCAATTAATTGGAAATTTGTCTTAGTCACCTTATTACATTTGTTTACTATAGGTCTTTTGCTTTTTAATAATCTTTTTATTCAATTAGAGAATTATATATCAGTAAAAAAAATAATAATTAGAATATAGTACGATTTATAAAATTTGACTAATATGAACCTAAATAATGTAAAATATATTATTTCATATATATAGTCAACAATAACTTATTTGGAATAAATTCATGTACTTAGAGGTTGTTGGTAGGTGGGTGGGAGTTGAGTTGTGCGAATCTGCAGTTAAATTATTCTATGTAAAAAGTTTGATTTAAAAAACAATATTTGATTTACTATTTAGACATACATGACTAATACACATGTACACGTAATAAGAAAATCATATGAAACTTTACATAACTAATTGCTATATAAATTAGTACATAGATTTTCATAAATCTATGGAATAACGAAACTTTACAGATTACATAACTAATCCTCATACAAAATAATACATAAATTTTTTCATAATTAATTCATATATTATTACTACCCGTATAATTCTAACCAGCCATCAAAATGACCCCTTATTGTTGCGAAATTGAGTAAAATTTAAGTTTTGGTTGTTGCGCAGGCTCAATCTATGTGGAGTAGTTTCTTTCTCAAAGGAGAGGAGCAAGAGAAAGCTAAAGAGGAAGTTTATGAGGTGTTGAAAGTTCTTGATAATGAGCTCAAGGATAAAAAGTTCTTTGTGGGTGACAAACTTGGATTTGTTGATATTGTTGCAAATACTGTGGGACTTTATCTAGGAGTTCTTGAAGAAATATCTGGAGTTATTTTGGCGACAAGTGAAAAATTTCCCAATTTTTGTGCTTGGAGGGATGAGTATTGCATACAAAACAAGGAATATTTATCCCCAAAAGATGAATTGCTTGTCCGTTATCAAACCTACTTTCAATCTGCTGCTGCTTCAAAATGAACCTGTCTAGTCAATTTCAAAAATTTGTGTGGCAATAAAACTTAGAGATGAAAGATGGATTTTTTGTGGCAACAAAATTTAGAGATGAATTTTTGTGAATTCAATTGAAATTGATTTTTAATGGAATTCTGGTGTGTAAGTTAAAAAATGTTAAAGTTATTAACATGTTATAAGATTTATCTTTATTTCATTAGTTAGTGCTAGGAACTTTTAAAAATAAGTATTAGTTTGGGTTTAGTTGGAAATCTCTAGTTATAGTTTGCTTACTACAACTCATAGCTAAATGTTAGGAGGAGGGAGTATAAAATACAAATGTAGTAGTCATAATAGAATTTATATAAAATAAAAATGGTTAGAATATATATATCTCACTTATATTTAACGGACTACAATTGATATAAAATATATTTGACAAAAAGGATAGATAAAACGAGCTTAATCAGGTCAAGAATTATCGAATCAAGTAATTGATTTATATGCCAATTGCTAATATAATGAATTTCTAATACTCCCTACTCCCCAGGTCTCAATTTGTGACATTCTTCCTCCCTCCCTCCTTCCCCCCTCCTTTTATTTGTCTATTTTATATAGGATAATGTTTTTATTTTTAAAAATAATATTCAACATTAGAATTTTTATTTTATATTTAACAATATGATTTATAACCACATAAATGTATCTTATATATACTAGGCCACAAATTATTTCAAAAGTTGACTCTAATTGTTGGGACCCAAAAGAAGTCCTGGGCGTGACACGACAATCAAAACCCCGAAGGAACCCAACCAAGCCATCCTAGCATATTAATAAGCATACATAAGTCAAATAAAGCATCAAATCACACCGTTCTAATGTGGCAAAAATAAAGTCTCAAACTATAACAGTCTTATGCAATGGAAGGAAATCAAATCAACTCTAGAATAAACGAGATTACACTTCAAGCTTTGATTTAAATATGCCTCTACTAAATTTGGTGGGGGCTTAGGGCATGTTCCCAACTCACCCTTAACAAAAGAAATATTCTCGAAGTCTCAACATAAACAAAGAAAGCAAAAAGTAAAATATGACGGGCTTGCCCTCGAAATATGATGACTCATCAATCAATCTTCAAGAGATCTTTGAAGCTAGTCAATAGAAAAGGAAGGAATGCTAGACCCTACATTATAAAATAATGCAAACAAATAATATGCGTTAGTACTTTGAACATACTAAGTATGTTAGCAATAATAGAAATTTTGGAGCATATCCGGATAGTTGAATGAACTTGAGGTCATATTCTTTGATAGTCATCCCCTCCTGCTTTAAGTTCACAAACTCCGAAACCTTCGCTTCCCTCAACTCATGTGGAAAGAAGTAATCAAGGAACACACTCTCAAATTCGTCCAAAATGATAGTCTCAACATCCTTACCTCGACTCTTCTCCGATTGATTATACCAAACATTTGCCACATCCTTAAGTTGATAGGAAAACAAGTTCAATTCCCTCAATCTCAATCATGACTTTTAACATTTTTCATATTTCATCAATAAAATTCTAGGGTTCTTTCTCAACCTTAAACCCTGTGAAGACCGAAGGATTCATTCTAAAAAAATCTCCAAGTCTTGATGCAGCAGTCAACTCTAGAGAGTGAGAGCTAGAGCTAGGAGCTTGTGAAATTCCATTTCCACTCTGAGAAACTACAAGCTGTGTGGGCATAGTGATAGCTGAAATCATCTTTTGTAGTAGGAGCAGGTGAAGCAGTAGACGCTTGGGGAATCCTAGCGGCTCTAGTAGGTCGACCTCAACCTTTCGTCCCTTTCTGAGTAGGCACCTCTTATGAGGAATTCTCAATGTTGGAAGCTGAAACATCTCTTTAGATGACGTTACACTTAGGAGGCAAGATTTGCAAACATGTAATGCACTAATTAGATAGATATTTTAATAGCGTTAAACTCTATCGTACGAACTCAAAATACAAAAGAAGTCAAACAATTACTAATGTCCTGAAGCCTCCTGCTTATAAGTGTGGTGCACAATACGCTCATAAGCAAGACTCTACTAGACACGGTTTCATAGAAATTGTAGGACTCTTGAACTCTATGCTTTGATACCAAGTTCGTCACGCCCCGGGAGGATATCCTTGGCGGGCCAACACTCGAAAATTATTTTTGGCCCCCAAGAAAATCACTTGACCTGATCACATCGTCAATTATACAACAGAAGACTCAGTTTAGATATTTAGATTACAGTCTAGTGGGATAATAAATAATCAGATAGAATAAAGATTTTCACTATAAGAGAATATACTTATAGCTACGAAATCTAAGCTATGAATTTGAAAATCGTAGCTATTATTTAGTAATAGCCACAAA
>JBCEWC010009951.1:0-18168 GCA_038996855.1 Solanum aculeatissimum
AAGCTAGCTTCAATGGAGGTCAAGAGAGCCTTAGGATCTTAAGAGAGAGTGTAGGATAGTTCTAATGGATGAAATAGGGTTTAGGGGATGATTTAGGGGTTTAGGTTACCTTAAGGGACCAAAAGGGGGCTTAGGGAAATGTTAAATCACGAAACTAACATTAATAAACCAGAACTTTTCACTGAACACAACACCCAAACTGCAGCTACAGTGCCGTTTACATGCACATGGTCCGTTCAAATGACCGTCCAGTGACACTTAGCCAATTCTTCGGCGCAAACTTTTGGAGGACTTTCTGTTACACTTCACGAACCCAAAAATGGTTCGTTCAAGCTGTGACTGGATGTGTAACCCACCATCTAACCTCACGTAACCCCAAAAATCATACCCAAGCCTTGGCCTAGACACTGTCCAACTTCACGGGACAGTGGACGGCTCGTTAAGTGCCAAACAAACCGTTCAAGGTTCTGTCAACCTACACTTTGCTTAGGGGTGGTTCAAGACCACCCCAAGCTCACTGGAACATCACACGAGGCACTAGATAGACTGTTCAATGTTTCACGGTCCGTGCCAAAGTCCTTGGCCACTTTTCTGAGCCTATCTCCAATGGCATCTAAATATTAGACAGTCTCACTGTTTGGGCCATATCTCTCTCATCCAAAGTCTAAATTGAGTGAAAATACTTGTGTTTCAAAGATAACTCAAAGCGCTTCCATTTTATATGTGGTAGCGCACATGGTTCATCCCACATCAAAAGTTATGATTATTTTAAGTACACTACCAAAATTGTCCCGCTAGGCCACTTACTAGCCCAATTTGTATTCGGCCCCTTAAACTCAACCTGTGGCCACCAAAACTCAACCATGGATTGTAGTACATCATAGAATGCCAACCATAAGTAGATTTCAAAAGTTTTCAGGTTGTTACATGAATTGGGTGCCACGGTCTGAGATGACAGAAAGAGGAACTACATGTAGTCTCACTATTATTTTCACATAAATCTTCTCCATCTATTAATCATTATAATCCACCTTGACCGAAATGAAGTGGGCTGAATTCATTAGCTGGTCAACATCACCCAAATAGAATCAAGTTTCCCCAAGGTCGTGGGAAGTCCCATTACAAAATCCATGGATATCCACTCCTACTTCCATTTCAGGATGGGCATTCTCTTAAGTAAGATTGTTGGCCATTGGTGTTAATATTACACTTGTTGAAAATTTTGATACTTGTCACGAATTCAGCTACATCTTTCTTCATACCAAGCCATTCATAAAGTCATCTCAAGTCTCAATACATCTTGGTCACACCAAGATGAATTAAATACCACATAGTATCTTTTCGATTATTCTATCTATTGGGGGAACACAAATTCTCCTTTTGAAATTGATCACTCCGTCTACATCCAAAGTTGCATCTTGTGCCTTTCTAGACACTATCTTCCTTCTAATCTGCTTCAACTGCTCATCTTGAAATTGCTTGGCTTAGTCTCCTCAATGAAAGTGGTCTCAACTCGATACTGGCCGATGATAATATTCAAACATACTCCTTTAACAAAATATGAAAGATCATTAGCAGTATATAGTTACCCAACTAAGAGTCGGAGTTGATTCCATAGGGAATAGGTTGAAATAATTCTACTAGCTATCCTATCTCAGTCATTGGTTTTATTTTCCAAAAACAAATAATGCTGAAAGTAAAAGTAGAGGTTTTAACACTAACTATAACAATTAACTATGATTTAGACACCAAAAATCTATTAAACTTGGGTTCAGATAGGATGAGAAGATCCAAAGGTTATAATCCCCATGACATAACTTTATAAGCATTTAGTATTGGAGTTATTGTTCATTGTGTTGCTTCCAAAATCTAGCAAGTTAAGTAACATCTAGTCCACTTCCCGGTCCTTTCTAGATATATTTAATGCACCACCTCCCGATCTTAGAATGTATGCATAATAACCCTTGCTACAGATTTGTGAGTATTATCCCCTCTCGGTCTTAAGTGACTTGGACGAAGGTTAATTTTCTCTGAATTTCTGTTATAATTACCTTTTCCTACTCACTACTTCCCTCCTAGGCAAGTAACAAATATGAGAAAGTTTTCAATGCGTGCACTCATTAAAAAATACTTTTAGATGAAGGTATTCATAATATATGCAATACAAATCCCAATAAACACATACATTTGCCTACTTTGTTATAGTGTTGTGGTTCCCACAACCCTAGTTATGGGTTTAACTATGCATACCTGAAGAAACAAAATGAGAATCAATAAATAACTCATGTTTGTATCACTTATAAGATAAAATAAACAAGACTTAGATCACACAAATAAATGAGTAACAAAATCTAGATCTATCCTTGAAACGTGAATTAAAATCATAAACTAGTTGGTAATTCTCCTCCAAACTGTCTAGCCGTCCCTTTTGATGATAAAACAACATAAAACTAATGGAATAATTACTAATGAGATGTGTGTTATGCCCCTCTAAAACGTGTCTTAAAATTAAAACAAAATAGCTATTTATAGATCCTTAACCCTAATCCCAAAACAAGTAGGAACATGCAAAGTTGTGTCGGATTGCACTACCACGGCACCCACCATGGCTCGTGGTGTACACCATAGCATGTGATGGGGCTCGTGGATCTTTGCCTTGGTTTTCTTGTGGACTACTCCCTTGGATGAATACCTTCACGAGTCGTGAAGAGCACCACAACTCGTCAGAGGTGTCGTAGTGTATACCTTCTCTTGAAACTGTCTAGGCCACACTTCATATACACTTCACGAGGCCCTTTATGCCTTGTGGTATGCACCACAGGTCATGAAAGGGCTCGTGGAATGCCTCTTAGAAATGTTGTTGGCTGCCTTCACCTAGCCTCTTTCACGAGTAGCGTTCATGACAAGCCACCCCTCGTCTAGTGCACCTCAAGTCTTAAAGGGACTCGTGGTGTGTAGCCTTGTTCCAAACATCATTATCCAGCCTTCATATCTTATGTACAAGGTTCCTCGTGGCATGTCAAAGTTCGTCCATGAATGTCTCTTTATAAGCTCTACCCAAAATTGATGCAAAATAAATATGTTATCCATTAGTTCAAGTACATCGCATTGTCCTGAAAATTAACACAAAACACATATCAAACTAATAAAATGCACTTAAGAAATCACAATAATTCCTTTTTTTGCATTGATGTCTCACCTCAATGCACCACAAAACTATTAATAGGCACTGTGGTGTCATCGCATATTTTACCCAATAATGAGTCAGGGTCGAACCACAGGGAACGATTGTTCGAGTACAGAAGTATCAAGTTGAACTAGGTAATTATAGTGTTAAAATGGGAGGTTACAAGTAACATAAAACTAGCAAACAATTATAAGAGTAGATTTAAACAATCAATTTAGAGAGATTGTCGAGGATGTGTCAAAATAGGACGAGATCTAAATATATGGATCTAGATACTTGAATGAATGAGTTAATTATACATGAGTAATCTAGAATTGCTTGTAACCACTACTTCAGGTCAGACAATAGTGGTGTTTCACATGAACTATTTACAGCTTCACATGTGATATCACTATAGAACACGCTTAGCCTAAGCAATTTATCAGCAAACCTTTTACTACTTTAGGCATTGAACCCAAATTAAGGAATTCAATCAAAACCCCAAAATATTTTAGACTATCATACCCATTTCTCACTCTAATCATTCAAAGTAATGCAACAACTGAAGATCTAAAGATAACCTAGAGTTTACAACCTCAATATTATAAGTTATACATGGAAATAAGTATGAACTCACTCAAATTAACAGCAAAACATTCAAATTAGATTAGATCCATAATACAAATCAAGCACCCTTGTTTATAAAACACTCCCAACAGTTGGAGTTTTAGCTAAACATGATTAAAAGTAAAAAAATTAATACCAATGTCTATAGTCATAGATGTGGGTAAGAGAAATTACAAAGAAATAAGCAAGAATTTTGTCTCCTAATCCTTAGAATTCTCTTCCCAAGCTTCAATTTCAAAATCCTTCTTCCTCAAGGTGAAAATATTTTTCTCCTGAGGAAGGTTCTCTGTACTCTCCATGTCAATTGTGAAATGAGTTGATCTCTCATATGATATGTATATGTCCTTTCCAAAAATCTATTTTATACTCATGCATAGTTTCTAATTTAAAGCACATTTTCGTCATTTGATAGTCAAGGTTGGCCATTGCTGAGCACTTTAGGGGTAAGCCGAATGTGCAATTGACCGCTTTTTAATACATCTTCTAAAAGCTCAGATCTCTACAACTATCAGTGATACCACTATGATTCACCGATCATGTTCGGCAATCACAGAACTTGTACCAATATCATCTTTCTAATCTGCTTATAAAGGGTTGAACACTACAATATTAGGTGGTCTGAGTTGCACTTTAGTGATTCGCCAAATGAATCAACGACATCACTTTTGATCGCCTTTTAGGCATTTTTGCTCCTTTGTCTTGAGTTGTTGAGTATTTCCCTTTCATGCACTTTTATCCTCATTCCTGACATAAAACACAAAGGTTAATGAGTATATGAGATACAATAGCACATTGAGGACAATATTTCTTCACTTTTTACACTCCAAATGAGTCTAAAATATAGACTCATCAAACATCGTAAATGTCGTATTTTGATGACACATCAAACATCCTCAACTTAGAATCATTGCTAGTCCTCGAGCAATAATGAAAAACAAAACCAAATGACACACAAACACAAACATCTAATAGAGAGTATATAGCAACCTCGCAACAGAAAACACATGCCTAAATATTAATTTACAATGTACAAGAACTCGAACTAACTCACAAAGATCAATTTAAGCATTATACTATTCACAATCAACCAAACCAATCTAGAACTAGGATGAACCAGTTGGATTAGTGACTAAACAGCATAAGGATAGTGCCCTCACTGCAAAGAAGCCTTTCACAAAGTATGTAATGTAAAACAGAGACCGTAAAATAAGCACTCACACTCTCAAAATACATTTGATCAATACAAAATCATAAATCATAAGCTTGCCCTTATTTTCACCACTTTTACTCTTGAATGACCTTTTTAAGATTACATTAGGACTTTCATGGCTTGTAAAGTAGGCTCAGGCTCAGGTAGAAAACATTTAGGATTAAAATAACTGCTTTGCCCCTCCAAGTCACTATTTTTGACTTAGCTATTTCTTTTCATCCCCCAAAATTTTTATTGTTCCCATTTTGCCACTTACTTTGTTCTTGGGAGTGGCTTTTGGTTTATTTCTTTTTTTATTTTCTTTTTCATTCTTTTGTTTAACTCACAGCCACACCTCAAGAATTTCTTTTTCTCTCATCACTCAACTCTTTTCATATCTTAGCTTTTCTATTTTTTATTGTAATAGTCACCCTTAACTTAGGCTTTTGGCTTGGGTTAAGGTGCACAATGTCTTTGAAAGGACCAGGGCTAATATAAGTCATCCTCAACTTAGGTTTTTGATTTGAGTTAAGGTACATAATATCCTTGGAGAGACCAAGGACAAAGAAAAGATCCACAGACAGACAAGGAAGGTGAATTTGGTGGTTTCAAAGAAAAAGTCTGTTTAGGCTCAAACTTTCGACTCAAAAAGGGACGATTCTATTTGGTTAGCCAAATTTAGGGTAAGTGACTCATCATCAAAAATGGCCTATGATCCTATCCTAATCCAGTCATATAATTACTTTGGTGGAACTAACCATCCATGTTCTAGATAACAAATGCATTAATCAAACTAAACAATTAAGCCTACGCACACATGGTACATATCTTACACTATTCAACACTAATCAACATAGTCATGCTTCATTCAATAATTTATCAACAAGTTAGTATATACAATGCCTTGTAAATATCAGAGCAAGTTAATCAGTTTGAGATGCAGGCTCACATAACCTTTTTGAAAAAATTTAAATTGGGGCATTTTTTCAAAAATCACAGGTTACTATAGATTCTTATTGACACTTGTATTTACACAAATGACCTAAATATATCAGTTCTACTAGATAATACACTTGAGAAAAAAATATGGCAACAAAAACTTCAAGCGATCAGGATGCCCACCCCCCAATTAAAACTATGCATTGTCCCAATGTATGTCAACTCATAGCATAAAGTAAGGAAAGTGATCATACTTGTGACACCCTAGGCACATTAGTAATTTACCTGACTACTTACACTTCATCAAGTATCTTCATGGGTTGCCTCTATTGAAGCGCCTGATTTAATATTGTGGCACAACATCCCAAAGCTGCATTATATTTCAGTCCGCGAGTTTTGAATAATGCCACTAGGAGTGCACCATTGTTTCTTTGATTCATAATAGTTAATAGTTGGCCCATTTGTTTCTCCAATTTCTTGATGGAGGTTGAGTGTAACCCAACTAGCTGGCTCATCTTTGATATATCACTCCTTATCTCTTTGACAGCAGTCTCAATTAATTCTACTTTTTGGAGTACCCTTGTCACCATCTCTTCTAACCTAGAATTTCTTAAACCTGCCTTGGCCTGGTCTCTATTTTTAGGATGTATATAGGCACCCTCCAATCATTATGACAATTATCTCTATGCTACCAACCTCCTTAATCACGATTGTCTCCAAGGTCATAATATTCATCCCTTTGATAGTTCTGACCTTGGTTCTTAGAGATGTAAGTTTGGAAACTCCCCTGGTTGTTCATTTACTTGGCCTCTTTATTTATGTCAAAGGCTTTACCATCATAAAATTTGCAATGTCCATCGCCTTGACCTTTTAAAGCCCTCCAAATAACATGCGCTTCGTTAATAAGTCTATCAGGGTCTTTATGTGGGCCATGTCTTGATCGCGCTCTTCTTTGTTTCGCCTTTGATCTGCTAACATCTCAAGTATGAATCAAGTGTCATCCACATATTTGGCATACCACAAACTATTATTCTTTAACACTGGATCTAGAATTGTTGTGGCCTCTTGAAATGTTCTGGCCATGAAAGACCCTTCACATGTTGCATCAATCCTAGGTTTAGTGACAAAATTGCAAGATCCATAGAATACCTCTTTTAGATGCTCATCTATTATATTATGGTTAAGGCACTGCTTCAACTTTTGTCTAAATCTATCCCAAGTTTATGTAGGGTCTCTGATGGTTTCTGCTTATGGGCATTGATTTCATCTTTTGAGTTGCAGTTTTTGAGATGGTGGGAAGAACTTCTAAAAAAAGTGCTTTCAATTCTCTCTAGCTTGTGATCGAATCATATAGTATCTCATTTAGCCATTTCATTGCCTCCCCAAAAAAAATAATAGGAATAAATGAGGCAAATAGATACTTGACTCACTTCGTGGATCTTAGGATGACTTGCAAGTGGCCATGAAGTTCATCAAGTGTTGGTTTGCATCATCACCAGCTACTCTACTAAATAGACTCTTCAAGTTCAACATTTGCAACATGGTGCTAGTGATTGTGAAATTCACACCATCAGAAAGTGGAGGATTCCAATTATAGCAGTCCTAGGGAATTTGTTCGATGTCTTAGAGTTGTAGTCTTCTTATTAATAATTGTGATAACTTTTATAAGATATGTACTACCTTGGGGTCAATGAGCGTTTGGGGAGCTACAGTAATTACAAGTTTAGCTAGTGTCATACCTGTAGTAGGAGTACAATGGCTTCAGCCACGCCCGCAATATCTATGTCAACATCATCGTCCTCGTAAGCCAAGTTCATAGGCCTCTAATCTTGGCCTCTCAATACTGGCTGGCGTTTTGGTGAGGGTAAGTCTTCCTCATCTAATTCATCCCTCTCATTATTATCTCTGGACTGGTTGTCACCCAGCTTTCCCAATCATTATGTCTTTCACTCTTGTGCATTCATCATTCGGATGGTTTTTCACAGCTCAAGATCATAGGGAAATAATGACTCACCCTTCCTCCATATGTCGGGCATGCATAACAATGATCCATGCACAGACTCAAATAAGAAAATTAAAAGTAAATCATAAAATAGAACTACAACTGAAATAGAAACCTAGTAGAAAAACTTCAATGTAATATTTCCCGGTAACAACATCATTTTTATAACGTTCAAACATAATCCTTTAACAAAACATGTATGATAGTTAGCAATATATTTATCCAACTAAGAGTCAGGGTTGATCCCATAGGAAATAGGTTGAAATAACTCTACTAGCTATCATATCTCAGTCATTGGTGATATTTCCCAAAAACAAATAATGTGAAAAGTAAAAGTGGGGGTTTTAACACTAATTATAATAGTTAAATGTCACAATCTGAACCTAGGGTCTAGGTGTGACATGGTGAATGAGAACTCGAAGGTCCCCAAATAAGCCACTTAGATCATACATGCACTTCATAGGTTCAAATAATGAATAATATATGAGTGACAACATGAAATAGGGAATGGGACTAAGGGACAAATCATGGTTAAAAGTGGAAGCTCAACTTAATAGTTCAAGATAAAATCAACGTGAAGTAGTAGTTCAAACACACCCCTAAACAAAAGACAATAAACAGAGCCAAAAATACAAGTATGGACCCCTCAATACAAAGTCATAGAAGAAAATACATAATGTGTCTGAAATATCAAAAGTAAAGCTAGAAGATAAGGGCTTCGTTCCTGGTGAATGGGAGCTCACCAAAGCTTAGAGTCTTCACGATCAACCTAGCCACAAGGAGGAGAGTAAGGTAGATCACTTGTCCTTACATGATTAAAAACAGGTATGCAAAATGCGATTAGTACTTTAGAATCTACTAAGTAGGCAGGTATGCAATGCAATAAATAGATATAGTGACAAAGAATACATACCAGATATGCCCAATTCTGAAGCTTTAACAATATAACCAGTTTTAAAATAAAGCGTAAAATAATGTCATGATAATGAAAATAAAGCACATAAGAAAATAGGTGAGGGAATAAAATTGTAACTGGCAAAATCATATGAGCTATAATATGGAATACTGATGTTATACTCTACGTCGGCCAAAGAATGAGCCTACTTGCCAAGGTAAACTCCAGAAATGGAAATACTAAATGGATCCACTAGTCAGAAAGCCTAAAAAGGCAAAATAAAAGTATCCGATTATGGCACATAGTTATGAGAAGAGAAGATTTAGATAAGACCCCTTGGATCGAGCACCACTCCTAACTCATTCGGCGCTAAGTCAAAAGTCTACGGAAATGGACAATGTATAATTGAAATAATCAAAACTCAACTTAATTTAGAAGGTCATAGCTTGTCAAAATATATTTAACTTGTAATTAAGAATAGCTCCATAAAAAAATTTGAAATGATTCAGAGTGGATCTTGAGTCACCCAATATCAATTCGAACTTATAGTCTTTGGTTCTAGCTCAAAAATCATATACTCAAGTTCATGCCATAAAGGTTAATATCCGAAATTCATAAATCAACATAGTTCATATTTGGTTTTTCAAATAACCCTTAAATCATGCAATTGAATCATAAGCAAGCTTAAAATAATCAATTAAGCAATATAGGATCAAAATCATATTAACCCCTAAGAGAGTTTCAAGTTTGAAAGTGTAGATTAGGTTAAATCATGCAAATTCATAATGCTTGAATCAAATCATGTAAAACCTTGATAAATATTCATAAATAATCATAAGAATGCACGAATAACCATAATCTAAGCAAATATCAATTAATATGTAATTACCCATAAATCAAAGATTGGAAATTTGTAATTCAAAATTTAGTTTTTTGAAGGGGATTTCTTGGTTGAAAGGAAACCAAGAATCAAACTCATATACCTTTAAGCCTTGGAATTTATTGAAGGAAACTTGAGGAAAAACCTTGGGACTTCACTTGTATTCTTGAAAACCAAAGAAGATTCTTGACGGACTTGAAATTGGATAAAGACTAGAGAGAGTTTTTGCGTGATTTAGGTTAAAAATGGCTAAATAATGAGAGAATCTCATCTATATGGATGTTGGGTTATTAAAAAATTTCCCTCAGCTAAAACATAAAATTTTCAAAAATTTTGACCTATGGCGTAACAAGTCCGCGACGCGGACTTGTCGCAGACCCCACTAGTATGTACAATTTGATCGAAAAAATTATTTTCTGACACGGGCAACCTATACATTGTAGGTAACCATTTTCCTACATAATTTTGCCTCCTGAACAAGAATTTTAAGTCGGATTCATGAAATAATGCATGGATTTTAAGATATTCAAGAAATATGCTATAGGGAATTTTTCGAGTTGCATGAGAGGTATTACATTAACTATGATTTAGACACCAAATCTAATAAAGTAGGGTTCATACAGGATGAGAAGATCCTAGGATTGTGATCCCCATGACATATAACTTGGTAAGCATTTAAGATTGGTGTTTCGTTTATTGCATCGCTTGAAAAATCAAGTAAGTTAAGTAACATCTAGTTCACCTCCCAATCCTTCCCAGATCTATCTCATCCATCACCTCCCATTCTCAGAATATATTCATATTAACCCTTGCTATATATTTTAGAGAACTATCCCCTCCCGGGCTCAAATGACTTAGACGAAGGTTGATTTTTCCTAAATTTCCGTTATGATTACCTTTTTCTAATCACTACTTCTCTCCCAAGCAAGTAATAGACAAGTTTTGAATGCGTGCACTCATCAATAAAGGATTTTAGACAAAGGTATTCATAATACATGCAATACAAATCTCAATAAATACCTATATTTGCCTGCTTTATTATAGTGGCATGGTTCCCACAACCCTAGTTGTGGGTTTAACTATGTCTACTTGCAAGAAACAAAATGAGACTCAATAAATAACTCATGTTTGTATCACTTACAAGAAAAAATAACCAAGACTTGGATCACATGAGCAAACAAGTAATGATATCTAGATTCATCCTTGAAACGCAAATGAAAATCACAAACTAGTTAGTAGTTTTACTCCGAACTATCTAGCCGTCCCTTTTGATGATAAAACAATGTAAAACCTGATGGAATAATTCCTAATGAGGCATTTGTTATGCCCCTCTGAAACGTGTCTTAAAAATAAAACAAATATTTATAGATCCTTAACCCTAATTCTAAACCAAGTAGGAAAACATACAGAGTTGGGATGGATTGCACCACCACTGCATGTGGTGGGGCTTATAGAGCCTTGCTTTGTAGACTGATCCCCTGGATGAATACCTTCTTGTATGGTGAAGGGAAACACAACTCGTGAGAGGTGTCGTGGTATATGCTTTCTATTGAAATTGTCCAAGCCACACTTCATATGCACTTCATGAGGCCCTTAATGCGTCAGGTGTGCACCATGAGTCAAGCAAGGGCTCGTTGAATATCCCTTTAAAATATGGTTTCCTTCACCTAGCTTCTTTCTAGAGCAACCTTCACGACAGGCCACCCCTCGTCCAGTGCACCACGAGTCTTAAAGGGCCTCGTGGTGTGTAACCTTTTTCCAAACATCACTGTCCATCCTTAATATCTTACGTACAATATTCCTTAAGGCATGTCGAAGTTTGTTCATGAATATCTCATTCCAAACTCCACCAAACTTGGATGCAAAATTAGTTTGTTATCCATTAGTTTATGCACATCTCATTTCCTAAAAATTAACACAAAACATATATCAAACTAGCAAAATGCGCTTAAAAACTCACAATAAATTTATATTTTGAGCGTCATAAATGTCATATTTTCATAACATATCAGCCAATACCCCACATTTCTATGCGATTCCTAGCTTTATGAATTTGGTCTTCGACGCCTTAATTTCTCTAGCTAAAGTTAGCTTGCCACACTCAACCAGGCTAGATTGCCCATACTTATTGATTTTCAATTCAATGTGTTTGTCACCATATTAGCCTTACCTGGTGGTATTAGATGGTGACATCATAGTCCTTAAGAATCTCCATCCACCTCTATTATCTCAAGTTCAAGTCCTTTTGAGTGAACATATATTGTAGACTGCGATGGTTAGTAAACACCTCACACTTACCCCATAGAGATAATGTCACTAGATCTTTAGAATAAATACCACCGCTACCAATTCCAAGTCATGTGTTGGATAGTTCCTCTCATGAACCTTTAATTGCCGAAAAGCATAAGCTATGACATTCTTTTCCTTTATAAATACAGCACCCAAACCCATACATGAGGTATCACAATAAATAATAAAACTTTTACCTTTCACCGGCAATGTCAGGATTAGGTTGTGGTCAAAAGAGTCTTGAAATTTTGGAAGCTCTCCTTACACTTATCAGTCCCCTCAAATGATACATTTTTTTGGGTCAACCTGATCAAATGTGTAGCAATAGAAGCAAATTTTTTCACAAACCGTCGATAGTAGCTAGCGAGTCCCATAAAACTTCTCACCTCAATGACTGAACTAGGACAAACCCAATTCTTAACCACTTTAATATTTTAGGGATCCACCATCACCCTTTCCATTGAAACAAAGTGCCCTAAGAAGACAAAAAAGGATAACCAAAATTCATACTTATAAAAATGTGTATACAGTTTCTATTTCCCCAGGACACCCAAAACAATGTGAAAATGGTATACATGTTCATCCTTACTCTTAGAATAAACTAAAATATCATCAATGAATATGATAACAAATGAATCCAAGAATGATCTAAACACCCCATACATCAAACTCATAAATGTTGCGGGAGCATTAATCAACCAAAAGACATCACCAAGAACTCATAGTGCCTATATCGGGTTCTAAAGACAGTCTTAGGCATATCCTTAGGCCTAATCATTAATTGGTGATAGCCAGACCTAAGGTCAAAATTTTGAAAACACTGATGCACCTTGCAACTGGCCAAAGAGATCATTAATATGGGGCAATGGATACTTATGGTGAGTAATAACCTTATTCAACTGTCAACAATCTATACACGTTCTCATATTATCATTATTTTTCTTAACAAAGAAGACTGGAGAACCTCAAAATAAAGCACTAGGATGAAAGAATCTCTTATCAAGGAGTTCTTGAATCTGAACCTTAAGTTCTCTTAACTCTACTAGGGTCATGCGATAAGGAGGGATGGAGATAGAATGAATGTCAAGCTCTAAATCAATACAAAAATCTATATCTCTATCAAGAAGCATGCCAAGAAAATCCATAGGAAAGACTTCCTTAAACTCGGATACTAATGGAATAGAATCAATAGAGAGGGATTCTTCCTTAACATCCTTACATGAGCCAAATATTCAAGACAAACCTGCCCCACCATTTTCCTAGTCTGAATGAGTGATATGATTTTAATTGGCTTATGCTTTAAACCCTTTCTTGCTCTAAACTTTCCCTACCCGAGATCTCTACAATAATAATCTTAGCATAAGCACTGCATGATAGGGGGACAACAAAGTCTTGCCTAAAATCACATCGAAATCAGTCATATCCAGAATCACCAAATCAACCTAAGTTTGAAATCCCATAAACAAAATAGAGTAAGCATGAAAAATATAGATGACTATGACAGAATCTCCAACGAGGATGGAAACATACATGGGGTGTCTAACATATCACAAATTGCATTAACACCTAAGGAATAATTTACCAACATATAAGAATAAGTAGAGTCGGGGTCAAATAAAATAGTAGTTATCTGATTGCGGATAAGAATAGTACCTATGATCACTGCTTTTGATGCCTCAGTCTCTGTCCTGCTTGAAAAAGCAAAAACTAGGCCCTGTCATCCTGATGATCAACTTCCTTGTGTTCCTGCATTGTTCCCCTGCCAGCATTACCATTACCTCATCTGCCACAACCTCTTAGATTTCCTCTTTTCCAACCTTATGTATCATGCATAGATCCTACATCATAGACGTGGTCGGCATTCAAAGACCATTGTTGGTTCCCAAGTGAACCCTTGGCCTGGATGACTCACTCATCTGAACACTTTAACATGGATGCAGAATCTTTATATATGAGCTTTTAAAATATTTAATAAAGCTCAAAAAAATCTCAATTATTCTTTATACAAAATCTGCAAATATCTCTTGATACATACAATAACAATGCTTAAAATATTTGAATGAATACACTAGACTGACTCACTAACTCTGTCTATAAAGCCTCTACTATATTGAAAATAGGTGCCGCAACAAAACTCACGGCTACTTGACTATAAAATAAATTAAAGGGACTAACTAACTAGAGCCCTTTAAAAGTGAAGAGGTCTCACCAACTGCTATTGGAAAACTATCTTATTGAATATCTTCTATCATGGATACCTGAATCTACATCATAAAATGATGCACGCCAAAGGGCATCAGTACGTGAAATGTACGATATGTAAAATGGCCAAAACAAAAACTCAAGATAGGGTACTCAACTCAAAGACTTAACTCAAAATAACTCGGTAATATAAGCAATGCAATGTAAGTAAAACATCTAGTATACTGCATAGATAAATGCAACTCAGTATATATCTAAAAATAATATACTTTAGCTTGGGAAGTTTATCTAACTAACAACAATCACTATGAGCATCATAATTAGACAACGTCTTGCCCATGTTGTCAGAGCCACCTAATACCTTGTTAGGGTAAGGGGATGAAGTTGAACTTATGGATCCATCTAACTAGGACATCTTAAAGGCATATGAGGAGTCGTATAATATTGGTACCATCCTATCCTATGTTGACTACTAGTTTATGAGTTCAAGTTATTATTACTCTTACCCATAACAATGCCTAATACTACTCCTAAAATATTATTTATATGCTCAGAACTTTAAGAATAAATTTACTCAAAATACTTCTTTAATCTTTTGGGATATAGCCCAGCTTTAACTTCTCTCAACTTACTACTTCTCATTTAGGACTATGAACTTCATTCAAGGAATGCATAAAACTTATATCTTTTTATCAAACTAGTCTCAAGACAAACATTTAAAATATATGCTCAGTCTCATACTTAATATGTATTTCAAGGAACCCATTTAATTCAAATTATGCTCAAACACTCTATAAACACGGTAAGAAAATAGTAATTCTTCAATTCAAGCAAAGCATGATCAAAATAATTTCAAAACTTCTTTAGGGTTCTTGTAGATGTATGATTACTTCATAATTTTAAATATACCCACTCAACCATAAAATTCTTAAAAACAAAATCATGTAATTAACAAGATAGAATTCTAGAATTTTCTGCAAAACCAACAAGAATGACTTAAGCTTGACTTTTAACTAAATTTCTTGGGAAAAACATGGTAAGACATGGGAATAAGGTTTTGGGTAGCCTTACATACCTAGAAGATTAAGATTAAAATTAAAATTTAAAGAACTCTATATTTCTTGAAGGAAACCTTTGATCTTGGAACCTTGATACATGTTCTAGAGAAAAGAAGTCATTTTGTATAGTTTTTGAAGTGGAAGAACTTGAAAAAACCTTTGGTGAAACACTTTTCTTTGATTCATAAATTTTTGAATTGATAGTTTTAAGGTTCTTGATAAAGAAGAGGAACCCTAGGTTAGTTTTGAGAGAGTTTTTTTAGATGAAATTGTTTATATGGATGATTATGAGGAGAAAACTAGTTAGTTGAATAATACATTACTTTAGAACACCCACAAATGACTTAAAAGAGGATTAAAAAGCTTTTAAAAGGACCAAAATAACGTTGGGACGTGTCCAAGAAGTTGCATAAAAAATTCAAAAAAAAAACTTCAAGTGAGGCTCTATAGGTCGTGGAATGATTGGTTTTGTATATTTACACTACTTAATAGGGCTTCACTAAAATGGGTATAACATTTTACTCCAAACTTGAAATAAGGCAAAATCAGAGACATTTGAAAGAAGATTCATAAACCTTTAATTTGATAGGTTATGGTCCACTTAAATCTTTATATTCTAGGAGATATGGTCATTTGAAGTTGACCCTTCTATGAACTCATGTGAAAACTTAGTTGATAGAAATTATTTGAACTTGGCTTGACATAAAAGATCCCTTATAATCCTAAATTGTATATAATACACTTTAAATACTTAGAAATTGATTTTAACATATATGTATAAAATTTTAAGTTATTGGATCACCTAATTGCTTTAACATCTTCTATCAAAACTCAGTCGGTAAGAAGGTTTTTAACACAGCTTTTTACTAGAGGGTTCATATGCCCTTAATTCATCTACAAATCTATTTTCATACTAAAGAATTGAATTTGAAACCTATGTTCTATTAAGAATTCTTCAGTAAAAACTTTTGCACATATGAAAAATGGCTTGATCTTAGCTAAAAAAACATTAGGATGTTACATTAAGAAACCCTCTACTATTATCACCTCCACCTGCAGGCACCACAACCCTAGTTTGTTGTTGCACTGGGTCAGTCAAATGGGGGTGGAGATACTCACTTCTCAAATGTCCAGCATCCCTACAATTAAAGCAACTACAATCAAGAGAAGGTAAAGTACCTGGTGTAGAAGAAGTTCCCTGACCATCATGATTGATAACCTGCTGTGAAGTTCTAGAATAACCACTTATAAAAAAGTAGGCATGACTAACTGTATTGTTTGGAATGGAATGGACGACTTACCTGAACCTCGAGAATAAGAACCTTAAAAATTACCAGAACTCTTGTACCTCATTGTCAAAGCCTTAGGCTGCCTAAATTTCCTCACTCCCTCAACCTTCTAGAAAAAATCAGTCACCTTATTGAAACTCTTTCCTGCAATAGTCATATATATGAACAGATAAAACCTGCAACCCAAAATTCAAACCTTTAACAAACAACTGAATCCTCTCCTCATCTATATTTACCAACTGGGTGGAATATCTAGACAAAGCATGAAACTTAGCCTCAAATGGAACTTCAATCATGCTCCCCTTCTCAAGCGTCATGAACTGATCTTTCTTACAATCCCTCAAAATTTGGGGCGCATACTTCTTTAAAAATAGTAAATGAAACTGGGTCCAAGTAAGTGGTGGCAAGATAGGCAATCAGCATTCCACAAAAGCTCTCCATCACTGTTTGGCCTCACTTTAAAACAAGAAGGTCACAAACTCCACACTTTGTTGGTGCAAAATACCCAATTTATGATCCAGAATGAATTTGTAAGCATCCTCACTCTCTATACCTTGGAACATTGTTGTCTTTAGCTTTAGAAAGTTTATCAACATCTCATCCTCCATACCAGTCATCACTAGTCCCAAAAAGGGGAAAAAATGCATCATCACCTAAATTCCTCCCTACATTAGCAGTTGTAGCTGCAACGAGTGAGTAACTAGAGCTTGAGCGATAGGCACTGTGGGAATGGCTCCAGAACAAATAAACCCGCTCAGAAAGGACAATACTTATTGTGCAATAATGGTGTTTATGATGACATATTAGTTTATTCCCAAAGTTAAGAAGAACATATGGGCCACTTGAGAATTGTATTGAAAACTTTGAGGGACAAGCAACTATTTGCCGAATTTAGCAAGTTTGAATTTTGGTTGAGGGAGGTGACCTTTCTTAGTCATTTTATTTTTGGTGATGGCATCATGGTTGATCCAAAAAAAATAGAGGCAGTGAAAAATTAGCCTAGATTGTTGTCTCCTTCGGATATTCATAACTTTTTGGACTTCACCGATTACTATAGAAGATTTGTAGAAGGGTTTTCATCCATTGCATCACCTTTGACCAAGTTGACCCAAAAGAAGGTAAAGTTTCAATGGTCAGATGAGTGTGAAATTTTTAAATATTGAAAGATTGTCTTACTTTAGCCAATATTTTGACGTTGTTGAAAGGTTCAGATAGGTTTGTTGTTTATTATGATACCTCATAGGTTGGATTGGTTTATGCATTGATGCAACATGGCAAGGTCGTAGTTAGGGGTGGCAAAATGGGTAAGTTATTTGGGTACCCATCCAGATTTATCCATTTTAAACGAGTTGAATACCCTACCCATTTAAGATGGATAAAACTCATATTACCCATTTAAAAATAGATAATGTAATGGGTAATATAGATAAAAGAGACTCATTCATAAAATAAAGAAAGACGATATTAATACTTTTTTGGGTGTAGACAGTTGGGGTGGGTGGGGCTCAGCAAAATTAATTTTTTATTGGGAGGGGTTGGAATTGGGGGGAGGGGAAAATATTTTTTTTTAAATCTTTTTTATAACATTTGGGGGAGGGGGGTTGTAAAAAAATTTAAAAAAAAATTGGGGGG
>JBCEWC010009952.1:0-18166 GCA_038996855.1 Solanum aculeatissimum
GGGGAGAGGGACAAAGGGTGGGATGATTTTTTTATTAAAATAACTCTTTTTGGGGGGAAGGGGGGGGGGGAGGATAGGTGGGTTGATGTAGGAATGAGGTAAAAAAAAAAAAAAATTGAAATGTGAAATATTTTTAAAAATAAAATTTTAATTTTTTGAAAAGAAATTTTAATTTTTTTTTTGGGGATGGGGGAAGGCTCGTGGTAGGGGCGGGGTAAGAAAAAAACATTGTAATTTAAGGTTGGAGAAGAGTTTTGAAAAATGTTTTTCTTAGTTTTTGGAAGTAGTCATCTTCCTTAAATTTGAGGAAAATAATTTGATTTGAAAAACATTTAAGCCAGCCAAATATAAGAAAATTGAAAAATATTTTCTCCATACGAAACACACCCAAAATGTTTTTCAATTTTCATGTTTTGTTGGCTTAAATATTTTCGAAAATATTCTCCAAATCAACTCATTTTTCTCAAATTTAAGGGAAATAACTTCCAAAAACTAATATTTTCCTCCAACCTCAAATTACATATTTTTTTCTTACCCCACCCCTATCATGACCATCCCTCCCCCCGCCCCCCCCTCCCCCAAAAAAAATATTTATTTTGAAAAATATTGCAAAAAATTATTTTTTTCCTCCACCCCTTGCCCCAAAACCCCCTCCACCCTGCCAAAAAAATTCAAAATTTATTTTTGAAAATTATTTTAAATTTTGGAAGTTTCTTTTTTTTTTTACCACGACCCCCCCTACTAGTCCTCTTGTAATACACTGTAAGTTGAAATAAGAAAGAAATTTTAAAAGCTAGGTCTGGTGCAGGTTTTAAGGGCATTAATTATGGCTCGTAGATGATTCTATGGGTCATGGATAGGATCTCATAGGTGCCTATTGAACTTGAAATTTCTATTAAAAGAATGGGTCATTGTATGAGATCCAACCACAAGCCATAAATGGAACCACGACTTGTGGATGACAGTCGTAGGTGAGATTCAGAGGGAGTGATAATTGAACTCAACAAGACGAAATAAAATGTCGAATCATGGCTCAAACAATGGGTCGTACAATGGATCATAGATGGGGGCAATGTTGAAAGAAATTTGACCAAGTTTGGAGGCCACATAAGAGGGTGTTCTACCACTTGTGTAAGAAATTACGGCCCGTAGTGTGAGATTCATGGATTGAGAACTGGAACATGGTCACTTGGCTAAGTGTTGGGTCACTTTACGAGGGTTATCTACGGGACCTAGAAGATAAGATGGGCCTATAGAGTGGTTCATAGTTTGAGATTCAAAGATGAGTTATTTGGGTTCAGGTTCTACGAAATTATTTTGCTCGGACCATAGATGGGTCTCGATCCATAGACATAATTCGTTTCAGTTCGGCCAATTTTAAGTTAAGGGCATTATGACATTGGTGAAAGAATTTTCTCACAAAATTATGGAATTATAAATGTGATAAGGACAATTCTCATATTGATGAATCGCCCAAGGTTTTAATGAGCTACTCTATTTGAATAATGATTTTCAATGACTCAAGTTATGATATGTTTCTCATTGTTTTGATGTACTATGATTTATCATTTCGTGAGATTTGACTTAGTACCAAGAAGGCTTGAGGTTCGATTTGATCCGAAAGAAGTTAAGGTTATCTTCCCAAGAAAATTCTAGTAGCAACCTTTTGTCTAAAATTATGTGCTACCATAGGTTGCCTTATAAGTTTAGCTAGTGGATCCACATATAGCTCATGAATGATCTAATGTACCATCACAGAGTCAACCTTGGCAAAGTATTCTCTCCCTTCTCGATGAGAGTTACATTGGATCAAGTTATAGCTCGCATGATCTTATTGTCGGTTAAGGTTGATATCCCACAAATGAATAAAATTTATTTTCATGATTATTATGATATTTTGATGCATTGATCGCATAATTTACTTGTCTTTACTTCATGTTTTACTATTATGGTCTTGCATCCCATGATTCATATTTCACTATACTTATGCTTATTCATGTATTGCCTACATACTTAGTACATTCAAACCTACTAACACATACTCTTAACTAAATTATGTCATAATGTAGGGACGAATGATTATTCCTCCACATCTACGTGGCTAGCTTTGAAGTTCATTGTAAAGATTTGGCGATGAGTCGCATCATGCTTTGGGGCCAGTTCCATCACTTTATACTCTTGTCTTTTGTCATTTTTGATACTTTAAAATTATGTCATTTCATTTTCTATGTTGAGGGTGAGGTGATAAGTAGTTAAAATATAAATTTTATGACACTTAAAACACAGGATTATTTTGAGTTCTTAAGCGAATTTATTACTTTGATATGCGTTTTATGTTGATTTTGTAGGAAAATAAAGATTTCATTAGATTAACGAACATTGAGCTGATTTGAAGCTAAAATTGACTTGAACCCGAAAGGAGTTATTTGTTGACGAGCTCAAATAGGCCATGATGAGCAAGTGATATAATTGAAAGGCTGATAGCACTTTGACAAGGCCAAATAAAATGCGCAAGTGTAAGACTATCTCGGAAGAAATCAAAGCATCTTGTTGTGGAGTGAATTGGAGATGTTACACTTGAAGTTATACTACAACCACAACCAGTTACACAACTCATGTGAAGGTGTAAGATGAAAGGAGGCAGCAGCTAAGTTTTCCAGGAATGTATAAGATAACACGAAACTAAAAAGAATAAGAAAACACACCACGAGGGGGTTCATGACCCGTGGTGTGCTTCAAGGGGCATGTGTTGCTTCCTCCATGTGAAAGAAAATCAACACAGAACCAAGGTCCTTATCATGAGTCCTTACATGATTCGTGGTGCACTCCATGAGCCGTGAAGGTGCTCATGAAAGGTACCAAAATCACTGGATAGTGTGCAAAACAAAGGCAAGACACTACGATACCTTTCACGAGTTGTGGTGTCTTTCATGGCTCATGAAGGTGTCCATGGAAGGTGATACTTCGTGGACAACTTCAAAATCAAGGGATACATCATGTGCGACATAATTTACATGTGAATAACACCAAGAAATATGGTCATGTTCATGGAAAGGACACAACTAGACAATTCCAGTCCATATAGGATTAGTTTTCCTACACTTTTTAGGATTAGATTTTACTTAGTATATATCTCTTTTGTTTATTTCTTTTACACATTTTTTTCCTAATGTTTTGAGGGTTAAACATATGACATTAACATCAATTTTTTCAGTAAATTTTCCCCTAAAAACATGCCTAGATAGATTGCAAAAGACTACTACATCTAGTTACGAGTTTGATCATTGTTTGAAGATTGAATTTAGTTTTTGGTTCCCGTTTGTTCATGTAATTCAAGAATTGATTTATTCTTCCTTGTAAGTGATTTAAACATGAATTATATCGTGGTTTACATTTCAATTCTTGCAAGTTCAATTAATTAAACCCATAACTAAGGTTGTGGAAACCATGCCGTTTTAACAACATAGGCAAAAACTTGGAATTTTATTGGAATTTGTGTTGTATGTATTGTGATTTTCTTCGTCTAAAAGTCTTTCTTGATAAGTGCATGCATTAAGAGCTTTCCCATATCATTTCTTTCCCGGGAGGGAGGTAGTGATTAGGAAAAGGAGATGACAACAGAAATTCGAAGGTGATAACTTCGTCTAAATTAATTGAGACCAGGAGGAGATAGTACTATGAGATCCAGAGCGAGGGTTAGTAATGAACACATTCTAAGCTCAGGAGGAGATGAATGAAATGCTTCTAAGAAGAATTGAGAGGAGAATTAGAGGTTATCTAGCTCTCTAGATTACGCATGCAATATAATGAACGTTATAATCGATGTTAATTGCTTACTATGTTATATTTCATGGGGACTGCCACCCTAGTCTTTTATCAAACTGCCTAAGCCTTAGTTTTTTGAGTTTGCATTTGTTATCGTAGCTCGGATCTCACTTAATTCAAAACCTCCATTTTTATCTTTTTGTATTTTTTTTCTGAAAGTAATATGATAACTAGTAGAGTTGTTTTAACCTATTTCCTGTGGGATTCGATCTCGACTCTTAATTGGATAAATATATTGCTAACGATCATCTATATTTTTTTAGAAGTATATTTAAACGTTATCATGAGGTAGGAACATGTCCATAGCCCCTGTCTGTACTTGTACTTTTAAAGACATGCTTGGATATATGGAGTTTATGATGTCTTTCTTCATTTTTCTATACCATATTCATGGATTTGTATACATTTCTTATGACACCTTGAAAATTTCTAAGCTAAGATCTGAACTTTTCTCTTATGCGCATGTGATCATGCCTAGTTATTCTAACCTTGCATATAGGTATTAAATTATATTCTATAGGGGGATGATACATTTGAGATGAATAAAGGTAACAAAAATTCCTTAGCACAAAATTGAGTTGAAACCTTTCTTACAGATTGAATTTCGATATGAAATTCTATGAAATTGGGTAATCCAATAACTTCAAGATTGTGAATATATGTTAAGGTCCTTTCCTAATTATTTGAAGAGTGTTGGATATGGTTTGTGAAAGTGCAAGAGGGGGGGGGGGTGAATTGAATTTTCTTCACTTTTGTTGGAGCTGCTTGCAGGTAGTCGACTAATTTAGGTAGCAGTCGACTTTGAAACACAGAACTCAAGAGCAGAAATAAAAATGCGTAAAATAAAATTTGACACCAAAATTTTTTATACTGGTTGGGATCCAATGTGGATCTTACGTCCAGTCCCCTTGGGTTGAAGGAGTATCTCTTCAAGCCTTAAGAAGTGTTTAGTTACAAGAAGTGAAAAGTAACTATTTTCTCTCTTTTTTTCTTTTTTTTTAATTTTTACAATCCTCTCTTTCAAGTAATCTTTCTTTTTTTCTCTCTTTTTTTTCTTACACAGTAACGCTAACAAAGGATTATAATATTTTTCTAAAAGGTGAAGAACTTAAAGAAAAATGTCGATTGCAGTAGGCTTGTATGCTTTGAGATATCCTGAAGGCTTCCTTTTTAATGAAGAAGAGATGACATCCCAAGGGAATTGATCCTTGGATAGAGGCAATGAAATATCCTCTTTCCAAGAATAAGGCAAGGCTTTAAAGGAAGCTTTTAGATTGATTCTCCAAATCAATCTCTCAGTTCTGATTGGAATATTTTTTATCTTCCATCAATCTCTGATTGATTTGCTGCATCTTCTTTCTTGAGAGATTTCTTTCCTATGGTACATGAAATCTTCCACTTTTTTGGGCCCTGATTAGTCTCCATCTACTTCGCTCCAGTTTCTTTGAGATCTTATTGATATCTTTTCAGGAACCATACTATATCTGGTTTGATCTTATCTTTGAAAATCTCAGTTTTCTTTTTGGTGAGCTGCTGTAAATAGTCATCATTCAAAACAAACACAGTTAGCACCAACAATCTCCCCCTTTTTGATGATGACAATAATAGTAATGTTGTTAACTTTCCTGAAGCTATAGTTGATTGCTTGCAGGATGTTTTCTCCCCCTGAGTGGTTGCCACATAGTGTTTCTGATTAATCCACTATTCATTTTACTATACTGATAAATTCTCCCCCTTTGACATCAACAAAAAGGAAACCATAAAGGCATAATAGAGAATAACAAATATAAACATAAACAGAGCAAAAGATTTTCTGGGATAAACAGAAGTGTCTAAGATATTAACAAGCAACAAAACAGACTAAAACAGTACTAGCAATTATCTACGAGGACGAAGGAAGCAGATAAGAGTGTTGACAATGGACGTCTTCAGATTCTCGATCATGTTGGTCAAGAAGGTGGTTAAGGCATCTGAACTTGTCTGCATTTTCTGAGCAATCTTCACGGCCTCCTTAATCACTTAATCAAGTTTCAAATAGATTTTCGCAACATCCACACATGTTTCCTTTGAAGTTACAAGAATCTTTGCAATGGAATCAACATTATTGCCAATCTTGAATTTGTTGGATAAAAGGAGATCTTGAATGGCTTCAAATTTAGCATCTATCCCAACAACCTTGGAGAGAAGTTCTTCAAGAAGTTTGGAGTCTATAGACGAGGAAGCAGGGGGGAGGGAATAGGGGAATCATTTGGGAGAGAGGTCGAGACATCAGTTTTGAGAATCCAAGAGTCATTGGAGAGAACATACCCCATACTCGCAAAGGCTCTGGAGTTGTAGCATTGTTTCACAGAGACAAAGGGAATGTTATCGAGGCAAACAAAATTATCTTCCAAAATCCGAGAGATGATCATACCAAAGGGTAGGTTGAGAGGATCAAAAGTAGAGTCGATCATATAGAAGGAGAGTTTGAATCTCTTTTTAAACAGAAGGCAATAGGTGAAAAATGTGTCACGCACAGACAAAGTTGACAGAGAGCCAACCGTAGGCAGAAGAGTCGTTGCCAGAATGTGGGCTAGGACACTAGCCTCAAAGGATACATCCTTGGGCCCAAGGATAAAAGGGCATGACCCAGAAGGGTTGGACGAAAGGGACTTCTTTGCTTCTTCAAAGGACACATCGAAATCAGGGGGCTAGGAGTTTTTTATGGAGTAACAAAAATTAGAGAAATGAATGTCAAACAATTCATCAAAGATGTCTGGATCAAGGAATATGCGCTTACCTAGAACAAGAGATTCCACTTCGCTGGGCTTTGAAGAGTAGAGATTAGCATAGATGAGGCAGACAAGAGGCTCATACACAACCTTGGGTGGTGAGGAGAAGATCTTTACCCAACCCTGATACTAAAAAAACTCCTTAATGGGGCAGTGAAGGGACTGGAGAAGATCTAAATCAACGATTCGACCATGCACCACTGTTTTGATCTTAAGAGATTGAAAAAGGGTTTCGATTGAAGAATACCAAAAATCAGTTTTAATGTCCAGGGATTTTTCAAAGTCAAGGAAACATTTCTTTTTGAATTTTGTTGTCTGAGGAGATAGAGTGGAGCTTTTGAAAGTGGAAGAGGATAGAGAATCAGAGGAGAGAGGAGACGAGGGAGTCAAAGAGTTTTCAGAGGAAATGGGAAAAGGAGAGAGGGCAATGCCCTTTCCTTTGAAGTGGGAGCTTTTTCGAGGAGGCATGATGAAGGAGGGGAGACGATTGAGGAAAAGAGAGAAAGATCTGAATATAAGAAAAGGGAGAAGGGGTAGACAAACAAAGAGAGGAGAGAAGGTGAAGTGACATGACACGGAAGATGAAGAGAAAGGGAAAAGAGGACTGACACATGAAAGGAAGTCCAATAGTCAGCCGCCAAAAAGAAATCAATTACGGCAGAAAAATCCATGCAAATTAATTAAAAAAGGAAAGAAATCACTATTAATCAAGAGTAACAAGTCATAATTACCAAAAATTAGACAGATTTATTTAAAAAAGGATTTCAGCAGCAATAATTACTTAAAAAAAATCAAACCAATTTTGGAAAAATATAAAGGAATTTTCTAAGAGAGCAAAATTTGTCTTCAAGAAGAGGTTTTATAAAGATATCAGCAAGCTGATTTTCAGTATTGACAAAAATAATTTCCACATTGCCATTTAAAATATGATCTCTAATAAAGTGATACTTAATGCCAATATACTTAGCTCTAGAATGATGCACAAGTTTTTTTGTTAAACATATGACACTAGAATTATCACATAATAATTGAACAGGCTTAACAACAATATCATAATCACTTAATTATTGAATAATCCAAAGAACCTGAGCACAACATAGACCAATGGCAACATATTTGGCTTTCATTGTAGATATGGATACACAATTTTATTTCTTGCTATTCCAAGAGACTAAGGAATTTCCAAGAAATTGGCAAGAACCGCTAGTGCTTTTGCGATCTACTTTATCACCTGCATAATCTACATCTGAGAATCCACGAAGATTGAGTGCAGGAGATTTTTCATACCATAGTCCAAAGGAGATAATTCCGACTAGATAACAAATTATTCATTTGACAACAGTTAGATGAGACTCCTTGGGAGCTGATTGAAATCTGGCACACTTGCAGACACTAAACATGATATCCGATTGACTAGCAGTAAGATATAGTAAGGATCCGATCATATCTCGGTATTTGGATTTGTCGACCTGTTTACCATTAAGATCGAGATCCAAATTGCAAGACGGGCTCATGGGGGTACTAATGGATTTTGCTTTTTCCATACCAAATTTTTGAACTAATTCTGAGGCATACTAGCTTTGACAGATGAAGATGCCTTGATTTGAAAAATTAGGAGTCCTAAAAAGAAGGTTAACTCACCCATCATACTCATTCGAATTCACTTTGCATAAGGTTAGCGAAATCTTTGCATAGATCAGAGTTAGAGCTCCCAAAAATAATATCATCGATATAGATTTGAATGATAATATTATCTGAGGAAGATTTTGTTTTATAAAAGGAGTGCTATCAATGCTTTCTCGAGAAAAACCATGGGATAGTAAGAAATTTCTTAGTCGCTCATATCAGGCTCTAGGAGTCTGTTTGAGTCCATAAAGAGCTTTGGATAATTTAAAGACATGATAAGGAAATTTAGAATTTTCAAAACCAGGAGGTTATTTTACAAAAAACTTCCTCTTCAATGATACCATTTAAAAAGGCACTTTTAACATCCATTTTAAAGAGTTTAAACCCTTTGAAAGTTGCATAAGCAAGGAGGATACGAATAGATTCTAACCTGGCAACAGGCGCAAAGGTATCATCGTAGTCGACTCCTTTTTGTTGAGAGTAGCCTTGAGCTACAAGTCTTGTTTTATTTCTAGTCACTACTCCAACTACATTTAGTTTATTTCTAAAAATTCACTTTGTTCCGATGATGGTGACATTCTCAGGTTTGGGAACCAAGGTCCAGACCTGGTTCTTTTCAAATTGATACAACTCTTACTTCATTGCTTTTACCCATTAATTATCTTTCAGTGCTTCTTCTACCTTTTTTGGTTCGAGTTGAGAAATGAGAGCAATGCTGACATTTCTCTTGCTTGTTGATTTGGTCCTCATTCTATCACTGGCATTGCCAATGATGAATTTACTAGGATATTTAGGTTCGCTCCTCCACTCATTCGGAACTGATTCTGTTACAAGTTGACTTTCATCAGAGGTAGTCGACTTGTCATTGTTAGCATCATCTATTGAGGAAATTACAACACTTTTGGTGAAGTCTTCATCATCTGAGCTGCATCTTTTCTCAGGGAAATTGTTAGATTCATCAAGAACAACATGAATAGATTCTTCTACAAAGGAGGTACACTTATTATAGATTTGATAAGATCTACTTGAGTTAGAGTAGCCGAGAAAGATACCTTCATCGTTGCGAGCATCAAACTTATCAAGATTATCTTTTCTGTTATTGTGTATAAAGCACTTGCAAACAAAAGGATGAAAGTAACTGATGCTGGGTTTCTCTGCATTCCATAGTTCATATGGAGTCTTCTTAAGGATGAGCCTTATTAAGCATCTGTTAAGGATATAACAGGCTGTACTTACCGCTTCTGCCTAGAAGTGATGTGGAAGGGAGTGCTCACATATCATAGTCTTGGCCATTCTTGAAGTGTGCGATTGTTTCTTTCAACCACACCATTTTGCTAAGGAGTGCGAGGCGCTGAGAAATTATGAGAGTATCCTTCTATATTATAGAAGTTTTCAAAGGCTCTGTTTTTGAATTCTCCTCTATGATCATTTCTGATTGACGTGATGTAGTAACCCTTTTCTCTTTGTATTTTCTTACAAAAAAACTCAAAACTTTTTAAGGTATCATCTTTGTTGGACAAGAACATAACCCAAGTAAATCGAGAGTAATCATCGACAATTACAAATGCGTACCTTTTTTCTCCAATGCTGGCAGTTCTTGTAGGATCAAAGAGGTCCATATGAAGAAGTTGAAGAGGTTTGGTGGTAGACACTATATCTTTAGATTGAAAAGCATTTTTTGTTTGCTTACCTATTTGACAAACATCACATATATGATCTTTGGTGTAATCTAATTTGGGTAGTCCAATTACTAGATCTAGCCTTGCCAGTTTCTCGATTAATCTCATCCTGGCATGGCCTAGTTTCTTGTTCCAGATCTATGGATCTTCAAAAATGTATGCCAAGCAAATGTGATCACCTGTTCCTTTGACAGATTCTAGAATGTAGACATTTTTATCCCTACTTCCAGGAAGAATTTCTTTTCCAAATTCATCCTCAATGATGCACTCGGTTTTCTTGAACCTTACTTCCAAGTTAGAGTCATAGAGTTGACTGATGCTTAATAGATTGTATCTGAGTCCTTTCACAAGATAAACATTAGTGATGTCACAAGAATCATTAAAAGAGATAGTTTCAATGCCAATCACAGTTCCAGTAGAGTTGTATCCAAACCGAATCTTTCCTCCGTTATAATCGACTACAGACTTGAATAGGTTTTTATTTTCGATCATATGATTTGAACACGCGCTATCGAGATACCATTTTCCTTTTAATTTTTGGCGGTGTTCCTGCAAAACAAAATTTTTATATGTTTTTAGGTACCCAACTAATTTTGGGTTCTTTGTGGTTGGAGGGGTTTTTGACTTTCCAAACCATATTAGATGGTCTAGAAAATCGAAGCCTGCATCTGGAGTAAGAGTGACCAGTTTTACCACAATAATAGCATGAACTTTTACCAGTTTTGTCAGATCCATAAAGATTAGAATGATCGCTTTGAGAGCAAGTCGACTTGTTTAAGTAAGGTGTTTTGACTTTTCTGTTGTGAGTGAAAATCTTTCGAGAGTTTTTCAAAAGACTTTTTAATTCAAAGTTTTCATCATTCAAAAGTTCTTTTTCAACAACATACACTTCCAAAGTGATTTTCAAGGCCCTTTTTTCATCTTGAATAGTTCTAAGATTCTCAAAGGATCTTTTTAGATATGTAATGGATTGATCTAGTAAGGCACTTAGTTCATGATAGTTTTTATAGAAATTTGTTTTTACCTGATTAGGTTCACCAATGGCCATGAAACAGACATTGGCAGACTCGTCTTGATCAAACTCAGATGTATCCTCGTCACTCCAGCTACTGAATGCTTTAATTTTTTCGTATCCTTGAGAATATCTTCTTTTGGCATTGGGGAATTCACAGGCAATGTGTCTGAATTTTCTGCAGTCATAACACCTACAATAATTTCTGTTGAAGTTAGTAATTTGCTCTTTTCTAGGAATATTTTGCTTACCTCTTCGTAGATTTCTGTTGCATTTGAATGTCTCCATGACAGATCTTATGATTAGAGCGATCTGATCCTCATTGAATTCATCTTCATCATCAGGATTTTTATCAGTAGCTTTGAAGGCCACTGATTTCTTTTTCTCATCTTCTTTAGCCTTTTTGTTTAGATGAGTTTCTCAAAAGCAATGAGATCTCCTCGTACTTCATCATAGGTCATCCTCTTCAGATCCATGCTCTCCAGTGCAACAACCTTGGTATGACATTGGGGAGGTAGGCTTTTGAGGATCCTCTTTATGTGCTCAATGGGAGGATATTCCTTTCTAGTGGCCTTGAGTTCTCCAATAATTTTGTTGAGTCTTGTGAATATGTTTTTGAATATTTCTCCTTCCCTTATTTGAAATAGTTCATATTCATAGACGAGAAGACTAATGATAGTTTCCTTTACTTTGTCTGTTCCCTCATAGGTAACCTACAATTTGTCCCACATTCCCTTGGTAGTTTCACAACTAGAGATTTTTTCATATTCTTCTCCACTTATGGCATTATAGAGTACATTTTTGGCTTTGGAGTTTATCTGGATAATCTCCATTTGCTCGTTTGTGTAGTTTTCCAGACTGGGAGTAACATGGGCATGGCTTTATTCGGAGCTAGATTGACCACCATTTGCTGGCTTGTTTGTAGGAATAGGGATGTCACCAAGCTTGATGACTCTCCATACCTTTACATCATAGGATTTGATGAAGGTCTCCATCCTAATTTTCCAGTGAGAGAAGAGCTTTCCATTAAAGTAGGGAGGTCTGGTTTTGGAAGTTTCCTCTTGAAACAAGGCTCAATTGTTTGAGTTTTATTTGCCATGATCGTTTTCTCACTTGTGGTTAGATAGAATGTATAGTGAGACCAAACTCTGATACCAATTGAAAGTGCAAGAGGAGGAGGGGGGTTGAATTGAATTTTCTTCACTTTTGTTGGAGCTGCTTGTAGGTAGTCGACTAATTTAGGTAGTTGTCGACTTTGAAACACATAACTCAAGAGCAGAAATATAAGTGCGTAAAAAGAATTTGACACCAGTCGACTTTAAGGGAAGGCTTTTAGATTGATTCTCAAAATCAATCTCTCAGTTCTGACTGGAATAATTTTTATCTTCCATCAATCTCTGATTAATTTGCTGCATCTTCTTTCTTGAGAGATTTCTTTCCTATGGTACATGAAATCTTCCACTTTTTTGGGCCCTGATTAGTCTCCATCTACTTCGCTCCAGTTTATTTGAGATCTAATTGATAGCTTTTCAGGAACCACACTTTATCTGGTTTGATATTATCCTTGGAGATGTAATTTTTGTTTGGTGAGCTACCTTTAAATAGTCATTATTCAAAATAGACACAGTTAGCACCAACAATTTGAAGTCATAAGGGACACCCAAGGCCAATTCAAGTTCAAAATTTTTCCATTAGCTAAGTTTCGGTATGAGTTCATAAAAGGGTCAACTTCAAATGACCATATATCTCAACACATAATGATTTAGGTGACTCATAATATATCAAATTAAAAATCTTTGAGTTAGCTTTCCAACGCATTTAATTTTGCCTTAACCAGAGTTCAAAGTATAAAGTTATGATTGTTTTACTGAAACGTGCCCAAACTATCAAATTTGGCAATCTGCCAAATTTGATCACCAAAATGTTCTGAGAAAGATTTAAAACTGTAAAAAGAAAAGGGCGACCAAGGGTTCCCATTCTGTGGTACGCTGAATGGTTCGGTGATGGGGTCCCTAAACTGTCATTTTGACTATCAAAAGGTCATTTTTTTTCAATTTTAATAATTATTTGACTTCTGTAAAATGTTATTTTTAACCGTTTATCCTAAAATAACTTATCAAAGTCCATCTCATAACCTATTAACATCATTATACATATTGTAATTTCTAAGTTCCTCAATTTTTCTTCTCCCAAAGATCAAGAACTTCAAGAAACAAATTTCTCCTAATTCACAATATCTAAAGGCTCCAAGTTCAACATTCTCTTCAAGAACCTAGGGTTTTGAATCAAGATTCTTCTTTCAACTTCAACAACTTCATAAAAGGGTTTCTCAACTTTAAGCTATAAGGTTCCAAGCCAAAGGTTTCATTAAGAACTTTTGTTCTTCTAGGTATGTAAGGCTAATCATAGCGTTGGATTGAGTTCGTCAACGCGCCCTACATGTTAATTCTATGTAATTGAGTTCAAGTAGAGTTTTACCCTAAATCTTGAATTCTAAATGAGTTAATTCCTCTTCCATTGAGTTAGAGATATTTTTGTACTGAGATTATTATTATTTTATCTCTTATATTATTGAAATTGTCAATCATGGTTACTTTTCCACGAATCCTAATGAAGTTGATGATCATGATTTTTCTATACATTATTTGATGTTGAGATTGATAATTTTCACGCATTAAACAAAATGTTATTTTAAATCTAGGTTTTTCACGATGAGAGTAAAGATGATGACTTTTCTATGCATCGATGAAAGAGTAATTTAAACTAATTTTACGTATGTATTTTATTGAATCCAAAGGAATATTTTTGAGGAACATGTTTTGATGAGATGATACGTGTCGTAATGAATTTTGATGAAATTGAGCATTGAGTTTAAATGATGTTTTGATGTAAGATGAGTTTGGTATTTAAATTAAAGTTCAATGAGTCTTGATAAGATATTTTTGAGTAATCTAGTCATTTGATAGATATGAGCATATATTTTGGGAGTAGTATTGAGCACCGATTTGGGTAAGAGTATAAATAACTCAAATCCCATAAACTATATCGCCGACATATGAAGTTCCTGTAGAGGTTTTTATTGGATCTATTAATGGGATGTCCTATACCCTAGCAAGGTATTGGATAGATGTGACCACAACATCACTTCGTCGTATTATCGCTCGCTCATATGGTGATGATTGTCGGTTAAAAGAAACTTTCACTTACTGATTGGTTTACTTTGGCGTGATTTGCATATTATTGAGTTTATTTTCAAGGAATAACTTTATTCTTAAACTTGCATGTTTTACTGAATTGAATTGAGTTGAGTCTTTTAAGCTGAGTTGTTTATTGAGCTGGGTCTTTTAAGCTGAGTTGCTTATTGAGTTGAGTATTTTTTATCATGTCCTTTCCTTTCCATCTATTTTACATACTCGTACATTCCACGTATTGATGTATATTTGAGCCTGCATTTTTTCATGACACACAAAGACAATTATTAGATATCATCAACAGACACTTCGTTGAAGAGTTTTTCACATTCAGTTGATTGGTGAGTCCTTCACTACATTTGGATGATACCTCACTTATCTTTCTTTCTTTGAGTTTAACACTTTCATTTTGAATTGAGGTAGCCGTGAACCTATCATTGGCACCATCTAGATACTTAGAGATAGAGGCTTCATAGACAATGATGGATTAGAGTGGATGTTTTCATTTTTAAGACTTGTACTTTTCAAAACTATTTTTACAATTTTGAATTGATTTGGATTGTTGAAGTCTTCCGCTGTTATATTGTGATTGAATGAATGTGATAATACCAAATGGTTCACTTAGGGACTAGCGATAATGTCTGAGTGTCGGCCATACTAAGGGTACCCTCCTTGGGCGTGGCATTTCCATTTATGTTGCTTTATTTTTTTTACCTTATGTATGCTTGATATTCTAAGAGGCTTGGTTGGGGTTCTTTCAGGATCTTGATTGTTGTGTCACACCTATGGCCTAGCTTGGATCGTGACCTGTCCCTTCTAAAAAAAATTAAAATTTATTTTTGAAAATATTTCAAATTTTATTTTTTATCCCGCCCCTACCTCTACCCCTACTCCACCTCCACCCCAGCCCCCTACCGACCCCCACCCCCCAAAAAGAATTTAAAACTTATTTTAAAAAATACTTAAATTTTTAAAAAATTTATTCTTTACCCTATCCCCTACCCCCACACTTCTCCATCCCCACAAAAAATTTAAAAATTTATTTTGAAAAATCTTTTAAAGTTTAAACTCCCTACCAGCCCTCCCCCCCCCCCCCCCCAAATAAAAAAAATTAAATTTACTTTTAAGAAAATCAAATTATTTGAAAGTTAGGTCTGGAATCGGGTGTGGTCAAATTTTAGTTCGAAAGTACAGATTGAGTCTAAATAATTTTAAAGTCAAATCTTAGGTTGAAAGTCGAGTTGGGTCCAACATCGGGTGTTGGAGTTAGGTCCCGAATCTATTACCGGGATTGTTTTTCATGTCAGAACATATTTTCTTAAAAAAATATTTTCTACTCTCTAGCCAGAAATAAAAGATATTTTATAAAAAAATATTTTCATCTATTAACCAAATACTAGAAAATATTTTTTTACTCACTAACCAAACATGAGAAAGTAAGTTAGAAACCAACTTATTTTTCAATAAAATATTTTCCTTCATATACCAAACACATCCTAGATCTCGTATTTGTAAGAGACTCTTATGTCATGTTGGGCCAACTATGAGATCAATTTCGAGTAAGTATCTGGATTTTTTGAGTTCCCGATGAATCCCACCTCACAACATATTATTCAGGAGAGGATGTTACCGAAATGATTATTGATCAATACATTGCATTACATTACATTGCATATTTTATCATTATTATGCCTTTTGGTATTCCTCATTGATTATTAGTATTAAACTATTAGAATTTTTTTGTGTGAAGGATTTTTTAATATTCTTTATTTGATATAGTAACTAAGTTTGATCAGCCTATGATGTCTATTGAGCATGCACTAGTGGTTTGTATTCATTTTACTCTTTTGTATCTGAAGACATCAAAATTTTGTAGGATTCTATAAGATGAGTCCTATTTTAATCGGGGTTTCTTGGAGACTTTCTTAGAGGATACTCTACCCTAAACCCTAATTCATGCCTATCTGAAAGGTATTATTGTCCCTTGAAAAGGCATCTCAAATATCTCACAAATTCATGGGATATTCATAAAGAGATCAAAATCTCGAATATCCTCAAATTCTGGAGCATGAGACCAAAATCTCAAATATCCCACAAATTCTTGGGTATTCCTAAAGAGATCGAAATCTCAGAAATCTCATAAATTCTTAGAATATTTATAAAGAGATCAATATATATGAGACTCTTCTTGATAATCAAATATTTCAAGAAGATCCACACAAATTCTTTCATGGAGATCAAATTTAAATCATCTTAGTTCGAGGAATATGCCACTAACGGTCTTTGAATCACGGAAAAATCTTAGGAGAGAAGAATTAAGGGATAAACAGATTTGTACCCACATTGCTTATAAATAAAATTATATTTTTTTCATATTTTATTTGTGATTGTAATTTATTTTTCTATCACTTTAAAATTTGTTGCAAACAAACTGGCACGCACAGTGGGACCAAATCTTCCCTTCATCTCTTCCCTCATAAATTAGATATGCAAATCTGAAAATGCAAAGGTGAAAAAGAAATTAAGTACTTCAAGCCTCGACTTTGAGTTTCATCAAGTCTACACGCCGACAAACCTTGAAGCAAAGGGCATTTGTAGACATCAAAATTTTGTAGGATTCTATAAGGTGAGTCCTATTTTAGTCAGGGTTTCTTGGAGGTTTTCTTAGAGGTTACTCTACGCTAAATCCCAATTCATACCTGTATAAAGGGTATTATATTCCCTTTGAAAGACATCTCAAATATCTCACAAATTCATGGGATATTCATAAAGAGATCAAAATTTTGAATATCCCACAAATTCTTGGGTATTCGTAAAGAAATCAAAATCTCAGAAATTTCATAAATTCTTAGGATATTCATAAAGAGATCAATATATATGAGACTCTTCTTGATAATCAAATATTTAAAAAAGATCCATACAAATTCTTTCATGGAGATCAAATCCAAATTGTCACACCTTGAGAGGGTACCCTAGCGAGGCTGGTACTTGAAGAACCATCATTGATTTTCCCAAGAGAACCACCTGACCTCATCGTCACATCTTATTCAAATACGGAAGAATACTCAAATAAAAGACATAAATAAAGGGGTAAAACTCTTATAAAATAATCTCCAATGACTGAGTTTGGACAATAAAATACTTAACAATCCTATACTTAATATCTATGAAGCCTCTACCTCTAACATCTAAATGGTAGCATGAAAGACCATGGCTACCCAACTCAAAGAAAATAGTAATAACTAATAAATTATAGAAAGAAAGGTTCCTCCAGATAGCAAGGAGGGCTCACCAACTCTGGATACAAGGGAACTGAACATCAACGGTGTACCTGCTGAAGTCCTCTATCACCTGTATCTGCATCATTAATGATGCAGGCCCAAACGGAGGTTAGTACATGAAATATATTGGTATGTAAGAATGGTTAAAGTAAACACAAAGGGCTCAACTCAACTTAGTAAACTCGACTCAGAATTCAACTCATGACTCGACTCAGTGAATATGCAGGTTTTGGGTTTTGAAATCATGCTTTAATTTAGAATCAATGTTTTATGCAACTCAATTGAAAAACACAATATGCTCAGTCAAATGTGGCTTGGACGTTTCTCTAACCAACATACATCCCACTATCGTTAGTTTGGTGATACGCAACGATACCAACGTCATTGCCACGCTCGTCCTAAACTTGCCAAAGTAAAGAACGTCAACCTCTTACTCTCTCTCAGATCCAAAGAGAATTGTCCATATTTTAGGATATGAGCTGCCAGAATTAACTGTAGGATTATCCTACATTGTCAACGTAGTTTTGGGGTGTTATCCTCTTACACACTCGGTGCTCAATACTTCTTCCAAGACTAAACCAGGCTCATACAACTCAACTCAACTCATCTCAATAAATATATCTCATTTTAGTTACTCATCAACTCACCCAATCAAGGAAATCGACAATGCGTGTAATTATGACTCAAACTCAGACGGGCATTTAGACTCCACTCAACTAAGTCCATCATATATATATATATATATATATATATATATATATATATATATATATATCAAAAG
>JBCEWC010009953.1:0-18166 GCA_038996855.1 Solanum aculeatissimum
GGTGAGGTTGATTAGGGAGAGATTGAGGATGACTCAAAGTCGCCAAAAGTCTTATTCGTATGTTAGAAAGAGGGATCTCAAATTCCATGTAGGTGATTGAGTTTATGTGAAGGTATCTCCTATGAAAGGTATTATGCGCTTTGGCTAAAAGGGCAAGTTGAGCCCTCGGTATGTCGGATCATGTAAAGTTGTAGAGCGGGTTGGCAAGGTGGCTTACAAGTTGGATTTGCCTCCGGAGATACACTCTATTCATCCAGTGTTTCATGCTTTGATGTTGAAAGTTGGTTGGTGACCCTACGATAATTACACCTTTGGAGGATATGACATTTGAGGAGAATTTGACTTATGAAGAGGTACTAGTTGAAATTTTGGATAGGCAAGTGAAGCAGCTTCGCAACAAGGAGGTGGCTTTGGTTAATGTTCTTTGGAGGAACTAATATGTGGAGAGTGCTACATGGGACGCAGAGTCGGACATGATGGAGCAATACCCCTATCTTTTCCAATCTACTCAAGCCTAAGATATTAAGTTCTACCCTTTCTAATGGTCCTAATTCTTTAAATTCTTGAGTTTTATGACATTGCAAGCATACATGAGCACGAAAATGATTTGAATGAGGTTTTAACATGAATTTTAAATGGCTTTTAAAAGGATGCATGTTCCAGTAAAAGTTATGATGAAAATATGTCTTACTTTATTAACTTTCGCAAATCGTGGTCTAGCTCATTCGAGGACGAATGTTCCCAAGGGGGAGATGATGTAACAACCTATAAATTTTTGAACTTAGTAGTGGCTGATTAAGGTCTAATTATTATGGTTAGCTAGTGACCATCATGGGTCCTTCTTATGTGGCCATGTCCAAAGAAATCGCGTTGATTAAGTTGCTTGACGTTTTGTGGAGAGTACTGACTTTGAATGGATATATCTCTCGGTACGAGAAGAACTGTAAAGACTATGACCTATCAAAATGAAGCTCTTCGAGTTATCTTCACAATGCAATTGGTTTCACTCAAATTGGAGTTCATATGTGGAAGTTATGGCCATTTTAGTGGGACTATTTGTGGTCAAAAGTGTTTTGGAAAGGGAGGGCCAAAGTTGGCTAAGGCAGGGCCATACGGATGGACCACGGATCCTGTGGGGTTCATGACTCGTGAGTCCATTCGTGGGTTGATCCAAAGAGTGGGCAAGGAGATGGACCAAGGCCCGGAACTAAGTAAGGCTCCACGGACCACCTCACGGTCCGTATGATGCCTCACGATCCGTGAAGGCCTTCGTGGAGTGGTCCAGAAACACCCTAGACCCCAAGGCCAGGACTCCAGGCCAAGTGAGGCTCCATGGACCAGTGTATGGTCCGTGTGCATCTTTATGGACCATGAGTCCTTTTGTGGAGTGGTCCAGAAAGTCTTCCAAGATTTCAAGCAAAGGCATGAACCAAGTCAAGCCACACGGTAGGGTTCACAATGTTGAGCCACTACACGGACCGTATGGGTGCTTCCATCAGTGACTTTTTCAGTTATCTGCTCCATTTCATTAATGGTTAATTGGTAATTTTAATTATCCCTAGGGCTGTTTTAGCCTTTCTAAACACTCTTAAAACCCCTAAATTGTACCCTAATTCATATTAATTCATTCAAGCTCTCAATTCATCTCCCAAATTCTCTCCCATCCACCATTGGAGACCAAGCTTGAAATTGGGGGAAACTCAAGTCTTCATCAGAATCTTCTTAATCTCCTTGTTAAATTCAAGGTATGTGAGATTGATTCATGGTTTCTCTTTCAACCATGAAGACCCCAAAATACTTTTCTCAAATGTTGATGAATTATGATTCTTCTTGAAATGGGTCTTTTGAATTAAGAATGATTTAGTGAAATTGAAGTGTGGGTTATTCTTATTTAATGATTTCAAGATGAATTAGCCCCCAATTGATGAATTCATTTGATTTAAGAAAGGTACAAGTATGCATGTCCCGTTACTCTTTAATTCATGCATGGGTAATGTCAAATTGAGGTTTAATTATTGATTTAACTTTGAATTTCTTATGGTTTCTTCTTGATTTGGATTTAAATTATGAATTCTAGTACCCATGCTATTCTCATCATTAATCATGACATTTGCATGCATGAACATGGATTTTCATGAAGGATATGATGTGGGCTAAGTCCCAAATATGTTTATGACTATGATTTTGAATAAGTATGGGTTATGACAAGAATGTGATCACATAATGTCTATGATATGGCTATTTGAGCAACCATAGGTGTTTACACCAATATGATTTAACAAGTATGGAGCTACTCCTATGCATGAAGTTCGACATGAAAGTATATTTGTCTTTTTAGCCCAATGAAGTATGATTATGAAATGTGTTTGACTTTTTAGTCACGTATGCATGAAAGTAAAACAAGTGATTTGGCCTTTAAGCCTAATTATGCACGATTATGATGTCAAGTGTTTCTGTTCCATTTTAAAGGCATGTATATGTATACGTATTGTTGTGGGATGGTGACATAGCACCGAGTGGGTTGGAGTAGTAAGTGGGCTATCCCCTAAGGTCCCACTCCTTTCCCTCAACTATGTGCCAACATAGGTTAAGCAATCGAAATGGGTGGCCCGTAAGGTATTCTATGGTATGATATGATATGTTATGTAATCCTTTCGAAATGACCGGGTCGTAAGAAAGGTGGCCATCACACTGAAATGATAGGGTCGTAAGTTGCGGTGTAGATTATCTTTGGCAAGTAATCTTCTCTCATTCGATGAGAGGACTCATCAGGAAAGTTCATGTTATAGCTTACATGAGTTTGGATGTCGGTTATGGTCACATCCCTTATACTATAAGCATTATGGCATTTCATGCATCATGAATTTCATGGCATATTATTATAATATCCTTTCCTATATCCTCCTTCTACGTATGTGCCCTTGTCATCTAACTTGGTTGTAGGCTCATGTTCATATGCATTACATGCCTGCATACTTAGTGCATTATTATGTGCTAACCCATACTCTTTATTTACATGCTCTAACCATGTAGGGACCGAAGGTGACTTTCATCCCCCGCTAGATGGCTAATCGATATTCTTGAAGATATTACTTGTGGTGAGCCTTATACTCCAAGGGCAACATCCACTTTCATCTACCTTTGTCTTTACCTTATGTCCCTTTACTTTATGACTTGAGGGTGAGCCCGGAATATGTCGAGGCCCCGTCTTATCTTATGTAGAGGCTATGTTGAACATATCGAACTCTATTATATATTATGTTATGTGTTACTTGTAATTATATGGCTATCTATGTTAAGTGATGGTATCTTATGATACGCTTCCATTTCCACTTATGCTATTATAATATTCTTGGATTGGGAATGTGCTTATGCGGAAAGTCCCTAACCCTCCTTGCCCCTATAGCTTGAGTCATACTTACCCGCCCCTTAGGACGTAATTGCTATATGCTATGTTATTCATGCTTATCCCATTCCCGGCAATATTCCCATAGCTTGAGTCCAAAGCCCTGGAATCCCCTAAACCTATGTGCTATTTGTTTATTATACACACTTCCAAACTGATGATGTTTTTTATGATGCTATGATGGCTTGATCAAGGACTTTCGGGTTCTTCTTCACCATGTCACATCTAGGCCCTACTCTCGGGTCATGATATTCAAGGATCATTTTAAAAGCTTAGTGATCTGATACCAAGCTTGTCATGACCTAAGCCAAGGGTTTAGTAGTGACATGGTGAATGAAAACCCGAGAGTACCCAAAAAATAACCTCATAGCATCAATTTACACATCATTCATTTGAAAGTGCAAGTCATACATTAATAAGTGATACTAAGGGATACAAACTTTGGACTCAAGATTTGGGATAAGAGGGTATGAGAGTCACTATCAAAAATTTTAAACTAATAGTCTAAGGGACGAGAAGTCAAGACTCAAGCTATGTGGTTGAGAAGCATAGGACTTACCATCACACATTCGTTAAAAAGCAAATTCTAAGGGGCGAGATCATATGACTCAAGCTATGTGCGTAGGGGCTTAGGAATTTAATTATCCCATCATCACATCATAACAACATCATCATAGTATAAGGCAGAGTTTACATGGCCTTACATTATGCCTCAAAGTCATAGATTTGATGGGGGCTAAGACATGTCCCGAGCTCACCCTCAAAGTAAAAGCTATAGGATAGTCATAACATAAAGTGGGTAGATAGAAGGTTAGTCTTGTCCTTGAAATAAATGACTTACCACAAGCAATTCATAAGTCAAATCTAGCAGTGAAGAGGGAGGTGGATGAGATTAATCTCCGATTCTACATTGTCAAATCTTGTAAGAAAAAAGTATGCATTAGTACATTTGAATGTACTAACATGATAGCCTTTAAATCAATGTTAGATGATAAGCGCACATATATATATATAGAGAGAGAAGTATATAAGAAAGAATATCATAAAAATATGCTTTAAATCCATGATGCATGAATGCAATATTACTTAAACATAATGGGAATAGGACCTCAACCGACATATAAGAGCATGTGAGCTATTATATGGAATCTCGAGGTTTACTCTACATCATACAAAGATTGATCTAATTGCCAAAGGTATACCATACTCCTCCTTACGAGACCACCACCCATTTTGGTGAAGCAACCTCACCTTATAAAACTACCACTCATTTCAGATAAGATTTTACTTGAATATAATCATCTACAGAGGGGCATAAACATGAACCTATGTTTGCACATAGTTATGAGAAGGATACTTTATATAAGGACCTCTCGGGTCGAGCCTCCACTTCCAACTTCATTTGGTTCTAAGTCATCATCTCACGGGAATACATATGCATATACATTCTTGAAATAGGAACGTAAGTCTTTTCAAATCATAATCATGCATACTTAGGCTTAAAAACCAAGTCACATTTCATAATCATACATAATTGGGCTTAAAAGCCAAATCATACGTAAATCCATGAGTAAATACTTAGGAATAGCTCATTCATACTTGAACATGATGGTGAATACTCACCCATAGTTTCTTAAAACATATCATAGTCATTATGTTATCACATGTCATGTCATAACCATACTTGTCTTGAAATCATAGTCATAATCATAATAGGGTAATAACCCACATCATAAATCTCTTGAAAATCCTTGTTCATACATGCTTATTCCATGAGAAATTAGAGAATAACATGGGTACTTGAAATTCATATTTAAAATATCATAATTAGATGACATCATAATTAATCCATAAAGAAATCAACAATTGAAACATACTTTAAATTACCGATGCATAAATTCATCATAAAAAAGGACATGTATTTTCACTTCTCATAAAATCCTTGTAAATGAACATAATAAGACTTAAATCATGTTAAAGGCATAATCTAAAACCAACCCATAACTTAATTTCATCAAATTGAAGGTAAATAATAAAACTCACTTGCAAATCATACTTAGGAATCATGAAATTGAGGAAATAGATTTTGGGGCATCATGATAGGAAGGGAATCATGAATGCAACCACACATAACTTGAAGAAATTTGGATGAATGGCATGAATTAGTCTTGATATTGAAGTACCTTAGAATTCCCCAACTTGAATATTTAAAGCTTTACTTGAATAGAGTTTTAGGAACTTGGATTTCTAGAGTTTAAGTGTTTGAATTGAACATAAAGTGTTTTGAATGATTGGGGGCTGATTTAAGGGTCTTAGGATAGGCGTAAAAGTCGTAAAAGACCTTAGAAATGAACCAAATTATCATATATCACTTTATGAAAATGAAATAAAAATAAACTGCACCCCAACACGATAGGCTTCATGGTTGGTGAAGATAGTTGTGTAGGTCTCCTAGGATACGATATGGTGATATTTAGGAAATATTCGTCCAAGGGTCCCTCCACGGTCACCTTCACAGATTATGGTGCTCTTCACGGACTATGATAGTGCCCGTGGTGCACCCTTAGGCAAAAACATGGTCACCAAGGAAAGAGTCCCTCCCAAGATCCCTTTCATGGCCAGCAGTGAGCACCATGAGTCGGGAAAGGCTCCATGGAGGTCCACATTGCCTTGGACTCCCCAGGAATCCATGATAAGCCATGAAATGGCCAAGGGCCACCCCAAGGATGCCTCCATGGCTTTTGGACCCTTCCACAACTTGTGGAGGTGTCCTTGGAAGAGCACTTTGGTCAAGAGTCATCAAAAACAATATTTTAAGCGTCGCCACGGCCTTTCAAAGCCTAGATCCTTACACATAAAATTTAACATAACCTCCTAATTGATACAGGGATTCCACTTGTCGGGTGGAACTCCATCAACTTATGCATGCATATGTTAGTTCAACTTAGGTATTGTAGATCCACTAGCCTTAGCCTACAAGGGCTCCTATGGTGGCAAATAGTTAATGGGACATGAGGTTGCTTCTAAGGTTCCCTTATCGAATCCTACCTCAATGCCTCATTCGGTGCTAAGTCTATCCCACAATATACTTTAAAATATGTGTATGGGCATGCAATATAGCTTAGAATCATAAATAGTAATGTATAGGAGTAGCTCATTACTAAAAAGCCACTCGTGTGAGGATTGACCTTTCACATTGAGGATCCATCTTAAACATCATTAAGGACTTTGCAACATGCTTATATCTTTCACAACATTTAAAACTTTCAAACTTACTTTTAGGCCCTTATCATCAATATTAACATCATGTAATACTCATCTTAGACTTAGTGGGCTTACTTAATGACTTCAAAATCACATGTATCAAGAGAATAATGCAAGATTATGATAAAATTAATCATGATAAAATCATATATATTTAAATATCCCACATCATTAATAAAACCAAAGATATTGTAATCATAACATTTAACTTGATATCCACAAAAGCTCATAGTAATTCATCACATTACATCATTGGAGTCAAAATACATAAAAATATGTCATTAAAACCATATTTAAAACATGCTTATGAATCTCATAATTTCTCAAGAACTTAAAGAAAGGAAAAAAGGATTTATGGTTGGTCTTTGTGGGTTAAAGGAACCCAAAAATCAAGCTCACATACCTGATAATGCCCTTAAGAAAAGTCTTAAACAAGTAGAAGAAAAAAGCTCCTGGAAAAAAACTCAATTCCTTGCCTTCCCTTGGAGAGTGTTTGCCCTAGAAAATTTTAGGAGGGTTTGGAATGGTGAGAATGAGGATGAAGGAGGGTTTAGGGCCTTATATGGGAGGGGAAAATCCCATAATGATGTCGTTTTAGGCTTAGGGTACAGGGGAATGAAAAAATGCCTTTTATTTAAATTGTTAGATTCGATACCACGACCCCAATTATGGGTCGTAAACAAATCTGCAGATCATACTATGACATTTCTTCCTATTCATTTTCAAATCTTCTAAAACAAGTGTTTGAAGTCTAATCTATGAATCAAATCTATGACTCTTAGAATGAACTACAGGTCATAGAACCTTTTGTGGTTTCCCTTTGCATTTATAATTTTTTTAATATTCTTGACCTTTGACAATGAGAACAAAGTACGGTTAGTAAAATGATCTATGACTCATCTCGTTCTTTGTATTTCCAACTTTGGAAACCCAATTTCTCATCAACTCAAGGCATCAAACCACAAACCCTTTCGTCGGTCCGTGTTTCAATTTATGAACCATAAACATCCTTCGTAGATGGCCCTCATCATTAGTCAATTACTAACCTAGGATGACCCATTCTATTTTCCATAAAAAGGACTACAGTCTGTGAGGAGCCCTCGTGGTTTCCTCAACACTTAGCCAAAATTTTAGGTTCTTAATACTTCAATCCACGAACCCTTTCACAATCCATCTTTCAAACTATGACTTATACTAAGGCCTAGTGAACTTAACTTCTAGTTTCCAAAAAATTCAACAAGTCCTGGACCAACCACGAAGCCTGTCTACAACCCGTAGTTCAATTCATGATTTGTATATTGGCTTGTGACATCAGTCCAATCCCCACGTTTATGTAACTTTCCATTTTCTAGACTTTTCCACCTACAGGGTGTTACAATATCTCCCCCTTGGGATCATTCGTCCTTGAATGATATAAAAACATAACCATAAATCCCAACATGCATGTGGAAATGCAATTTAGATATCAATTTCATAAAATTATCAAACTTATGCATCAAATATCAAGTGAAAATAGTCTTATGATCATGCATGCATGTAATATGACAGGGAAAAATTAGATTCATGAGAAATTGGAGGAATAGGTTAAATTTGGGTACCATAGTCTTGAATAGAAGGAAAGAGGTAGGGATATCATTTCATCATGTCTGCCTCCACTTCCTAAGTAGCACTCTCAAGTTCTTGATTTCTCTATAACACTTTGACGGGCGCAATGTAGCACCCCTCACGCGCCTCTGAAAAAATTGTCTATAAGTGTACTTTTTGAATACCTTAAAACCTGTGCATGATTTCGTAAATCCAATTTCATATTCAGTTTCAGGGGACAAAATTGTGTAGGAAAGGGGTGGTCTTTGATTTTTAGATGACCTGTACCAAATAAAATTTGGGTGATTCGAGGGTTATCCAGAAAAGTGTGTGACCAGTCTGCATCGCGGACTTGTCGCCCACTAGTGTAAAAATTGTCTAAATTCATTCCTGGGCCAAAATGAGGAAGAAAAATTGAACTTTGTGTGAAAATACAATAAATTATAACAAGTTCGCGTCGCGAACTTGTCACGCTTTAGTTCAAAAATTTCCTTAATTTCTTATTTCACTTAAGGGCAATTGGGTAATAACCCAATGCCTATATATACTGGAGTTCCTCATTTTTTAGCTATTTTCAGTCCTAAAAGTCATGAACACACTCTCAAATCCTCTCTAAATCATCTCAACTCTCCTATTTCAATATCAAGAAGTTAGTTTAGATTCAAGGACCCAATCAAGCTCGAGTCTCCCTCAAGTTTTATTCAAGAAAATTCCAAGTCTAAGGTATGTGGGCTTCATTCATGGGGATCCTTCCACCCTTGAAGGCAATTTTTTTCTCGGTTAAATTTCATTGTTTTATGTTTTGATACGTCATGGGAAAACCTGATTATCCATTATAAATAGGATTTGAGTTTGAATTCTTCAAGTATCGATTAATTTAACATGAATATATATTGCATGCATATTCTATGAGTTGACTTGTATCCTTTGAGGCTATGTATGAAGTGAACTTGGGGACTATGGGAGATTGTGAAATTATGAGATGGATTTCATGATATTCAATTGAGGATTTTTCTATTATGTTGGTTGGTGGTTTTTGAAACTTTTCTAATGAATATATTTACCTCATCTATGTCTAATATTCATTTATTCCATGATCTTAGGCTTAATTGCATACACCCATCATGTTTGACTATATTCATTTTACTAAAATTCCTATGTTGATGAGATGTTATTGCATTAATTACAAGACAAGCATGGTATGATAAATTATGGGCTCCTAACCACGTATTGAACTCATGAAAAGTTCCTATGATTTGTAAGTAAAATGTTGAGCCCTTATACCAAGTTCTACGCTCTTGTGAATGAGAAATGTCTACATGAAGGGGTCAAGTATGATAAGTGTTTTACCCTCATGTACAAATTAATGCTTACTAGAAGGGGTCAATCATATTACAAGTTCTACCCTCATGTGTAATGCAATGCTCACTAGAAGGGGTCAAGTTTATGAAATGTGTTTCCCTTTAGTGTAAGGTATATTCTCACTTGTACGGGTCAAGTATATGATTGAGCTACTCTTTTCATGTTGTTATATTTTTACAAGTTATTCAAGTTATGGTTAAATTTATTATTATGTCAAGTATTCTATGGGACTATACTTAGCACCGAAAGAGACTTAAGGTGGGGGCTTGACCTGAGGGTCCTTATATAAAGTCTTTGTCTCGTAACTATGTGCCACCATAGGTTCATGCTATTTTCCCCGAAATGGACTTTTACTAGTGGATCCAGCTAGGTCAAGTTATTCACTATATGGGGTCAAGTTTTGTTTACCTTGGCATGTAAACCACTCCTTTTCCAGTGAGGAGGCAAACATCGGGAATCTAAGTAGTAGCTCGGTTGGTCTTATATGTCAGTTAAGATCTCCTCTCACATATGTATGTTATGTTATGCAAGCTTGATTATCTCTATGGACGATTTGATTTAAGCATTGACCATACATGCCATATTGATTTTATATTCATTAATTATGGATTATGATTCTTTGCTTGAATTGCACCCCACATAGGTAGTACATTTAAAGTACTAACACATATTTCCTTTGGCTATATGATCTAATCATGTAGGGACCAAAACTCCTATTCATCCTCCTCCTCCATATGGCTAGCCATATTATTTGAAGATTGATATTGGTGAGTCCTCTACCTGGGGACACTATCCACTTTATGTTCATGCTTTGTTAAGACTTGTCTATTTTGGATAATTATCTTTAAGGGTGAGTCTGGAGATGTCATGGACCCCCTTCCTATCATATTAGAGGTGTTGTTGGATATGGATATTTGTGTATGGCTCTCGACTCCTGTCATGTTTATGTAATTATGAAAGGCTTCCCATAGTCTTTTTTTCCCTGCTATGCTTGTTTTATGTTGATGATGAGATGGAAGTCCCAAGTCCCTATAACATCCCCACAGCGTGAGTCATACTTACCTGTCCCTTAAACTTTATTTGTTATGTGATTCATTCTAATCCTCTTCCCTATAACATCTCCATATCTTGAGTCTAAATCCCGTTTCCCCTAGAATTATTTGTTACTTGTTTATTTCTTAACTATGCTTCTATAACAAAGGATGTGCAAATGGTACGTTAATAGGCTTGTTTGGGTTGCCTTTGGGTCACCCATTCATCATGTCACGTCTAGGACCTAGGCTTGGATCATGACACACAACTTCCTTATTTCTCAATCTCTTCACTTGTCGGTCTAAAATCTCAATCGGTACTTATTCATAAGTAAAATTCTCCTCAATAGTTTCATCCTTATGGAGTTTGAATCACCCATGAATTTTCTCAACATTGACACATGAAACACCAAATGAACCATAGTTAACTATATTTTCAAATCTAGCTTATAGGCGACCTTTCCAGCTCATTTCACAATCTTGTAAGGCTCTACATATCTAGGACTTAACTTGCCTATATTCCCAAAACACATTACACGTTTCATAGGTGAAACCTTCAAATAGACCCAACCACTTTCATCAAACTCAAGGTCTCTTATTTTAGCATTTGAATATGACTTTTGATGACTTATAATCCTCACCTTCTCCATGGAAAAGTACAAAATATGGTCCAATCAAGAATATCTCTCCAACTTTAAATCATCTCATCGATGACCTACATCGTCTCTCATATAAAGCTTCAAATGGTGTCATCTCAATACTCGAATTAGAACTGTTGTTATAAAAAAATTCAATAAGAGGTAGGTGATCATTAAAACCACCCTTGAAATAAAACACATATTCACGCAACATATGCTCCAATGTTCGAATTATTCATTCGGCGTGACCATCGGTTTGACGATGAAACATGGTACTTAGCTTCATCTTTGTACTAAAACCCTTTTGAAATAACTTTCAAAAATGCAAAGTGAAATGATTACCACAATCTGATATGATATACGACATAACTCCATGAAATCTTACTAACTGTTGGATGTACACCTTAGCATAATCTTTGACATCATAAGAAGTCTTCACCAGTAAAAAGTGGGTTGATTTCATCATTCTATCCATAACCATCCATATCAAGTCAAATTGTCTTCGAGTCCTTGGCAAAACTATAATGAAATCCATATTCACCTCCTTCCATTTTCAAGTAGGAATCTCAATATCATGGGCTTAACCACCCCATCTTTGGTGTTTAACTTTCACTTGTTGACAATTTGCACATATTGCCATACACATTGCTATATCCTTCTTCATGCTACCTCACCAATATAGTTCTCTCAAATCTCTATACATTTTGGTGGATCCCAGATAAATATAATGTCGAGAGTTATGAGCCTCATCTAGTATCTTCTCACTTAAATCATCAACATTTAGAACACACCACCTCTTTTGGTAACAAACTGCTCAATCTCCCCCTTTTGAGAAAATTTCAACCTTCTTATCAACCACTAACTTCTTCAACTCAACAAAATCAAAATCCATGTCTTTTTTTGCTTTAACCTCCGCTACTAAAGAGGATTCCACTCCATTTATCACAAGTACACCAACATTGCTTGAATTATTCAGTCTTACACCAAAGTGAGCCAAACATAACACTTCTTTGACTAACTCTTTCTTTCCATCCTCATCTTGTGTAATGTTGCCCATAGATAATCTACTAAGTACATCGGCCAACACATTCACCTTGCCAGGGTGATACATCATACTCATATCATAGTCCTTTAGAAGTTCCAACCATCTTCTTTGCCTTAGGTTCAAATTCCTTTGGCTAAACTCATATTGTAAACACGTGTGGTTGAATAATATATCAACATGAACTCCATATAGATACTTTAACCAAATAATCAATGCAAACACAAGGGCCACCAATTCAAGGTCATGAGTTGAGCAGTTCCTTTTATGCACTTTTAATTTTCTTGAATCATATGCAATGTCCTTCCCTCTTTATTTCCCAACTTTTTCACTTGTCTGGAAAAATTCTCAATCGGTACCTCTTCATAAGTCAAAACCTCCTCAATGGACACATCCTTTAATGGACCAACAGAATTAAGATCACCTAAGCATTTCCTTAGCATCGACACGTGAAATATCAAATGAATGATAGCAAATTCCGTAGGCAAATCTAGCTCATAGGCTACTTTCCTAATTCTCTTCCCTATCTCATAAAGTCCCACATATCTAAGACTCAATTTTTCTTTCTTACCAAAACACATTATTCCTTTCATTGGTGAGACCTTCAAATATATCCAATCACCTTCATCAAACTCTAATTCTCTCTTCCAACATCGGCATATGACTTTTGACGACATTGGGCATATCTTAACTTTTCTCTTATGACCTTCACTTTCTCCATGGAATCAAGTACCAAATTTGGTCTAACCAAGGATATTTCTCTAACCTCAAACCATCCCACCAATGACCTACACCATTTACCATAAAGAGCTTCAAATGGAGCCATACCACTACCTGAATGAAAACTATTGTTATAAGCAAATTTAATAAGAGGTCAGTGATCATGCCACCTTCCTTTAAAATCAAGAACACAAGCCCTCAACATAGCCTCTATCGATTGTATTTTCCTTTCAACTTGTCCATCTATTTGAGGATGAAATGTGGTACTTAACTTCACTTTTGCACCAAGGCCAGTTTTGAATGACTTCCAAAAATGAGAAGTAAATTGAACACCCTTATCCGATATAATGGACAATAGTACCCCATGCAACCTTACCAATTCTTGGATGTAGACTTTAGCATAATCTTCGACACCATAAGAAGCCTTTACCAATAAAAGGTGGGATGTTTTCGTCATTCTATCAATAACCACTCATATTGTGTCAAATTATTTTCTAGTCCTTGGCAAATCCATGATGAAATCTATATTCACTTCCTCCCATTTCCAAGTCAGTATCTCAAAATCTTGAATCAAACCACTAGGTCTTTAATGTTTCTCTTTCCCTTATTGACAATTTTCACACCCCATCAGACATTTTGTTATGTCTTTCTTCATGTCATTCCACCAATACACTTCTCTCAAATCTCTATACATCTTGATAAATCCTGGATGAATAGAATACTTAGAATTATGAGCTTCATCAAGTATCTTTCCTGTTAAACCATCTACATTGGGGGCATACAACCTACCTTGGTAATGTAGCACTTCATCTCCCTCTTGTGAGAAGACTTCTACCTTCTTATCAACCACCAACTTCTTCAATTCAACCAAAGTTGGATCCATTTCTTATTTTGATTTAACTTTCTCTATCAAAGATGATTCTGCCCATTTTATATCATTACACCACCACTGTTCAAGCTATTCAATCCTCGACCCAAACGAGATAAACGATGCAACTCTTTTACTAACTCTTTGTTCCCATTCTCAACATGTGTAATGCTGCCCATAGACAGTTAACTCAAAGCATCGGCCAAAACATTAGCCTTGCTGGGGTGATACATCACACTCATATCATAATTATTTAATATTTTCAACCACCTTCTTTGTCTTAGGTTTAAATCCCTTTGATTAAATACATGTTGAAAATTCTTCTGGTCGGTGAATATATCAACATGTATCCCATAGAGATAATGTCGTCAAATTTTTAATGCAAACACAACGACTAACAACTCAAGATCATGTGTCGGATAATTCTTTTCATGCACTTTTAATTGCTTTGAAGCATAGACAATGAATTTTCCATGTTGCATCAAGATGCAACCCAAATCTATATGTGAGGCATAACAATACACAACAAAACCATCCAAACCTTCGGAAAATGTCAAGATAGGAGCCGATGAAAGATGATCCTTCAATAATTGAAAACTCCTTTCACATTTATCGGACCATTGAAATTTTACCTTTTTTTGGGTCAACCATGTCAAAGGAGAAGCAATGGAGGAAAATCATTCAACAAATCTTCTATAATATCTGTCCAAACCCAAGAAGCTCCTAATATTGGATGGAGACAATGGGCTAGGCCAATTCTTCATTGCCTCCGTCTTCTTTGGGACAACTCTAATACCATTACCAAAAATAATATGATCAAGAAAAGCCACCTCTCTTAACCAAAACTCACACTAGCTAAACTTGGAAAAGAGTTGTCTATCTCTTAATGTTTGCCACACAATCCTCAAATGGTCTTTGTGATCCTTCCCTTCCCGTGAGTAAACCAATATGTCATTTATGAACACAACCACAAACATATCCAAATATGGTTTGAAGATCCTATTCATCAAATCCATAAAAGTGGCGGAGGCATTTGTTAGTCCAAACAACATTACCAAGAATTCAAAATGACCTTACTAAGTTCTAAACGTCGTATTTGGGATACCATCTTCCTTTAACCTCAATTGATGATATCCATACCGGAGATCAATCTTAGAAAGTAGCTTGCGTCTTTTAGTTGATCAAATAGGCCAACGATACTTGGGAGTGGATACTTGTTTTTAATGGTTACTTTATTCAACAACTATCTATAATCTACACACATTCGAAGTGAACTATCCTTCTTCCTTACAAATAATACAGGAGCACCCCATGGTGACACACTAGTCCTTATTAACCCTTTAGCAAGTAAGTCCTTTAGTTGTTCCTTCAATTCATTCAACTCTACTGGGGAAATTCAAAATGATGGTATAGAAATAGATTGAGTGTTAGGCAAGAGACAATACCAAAATAAATTTCCCTTATGGGAGGAATACCAGGTAAATCATTAGGGAAGACATCAAGAAATAGATTAACTATAGCAGCTAAATCAAGATTAGAAACATGAAACTCAACATCCATGACTCAGACAACATGATATAGACAATCTTTGAAAATCATTTTCATATCTTTCATGTAAGAAACAAACTTTTCTTTGAACACCAAATTGGTTCCCTTCTATTCTAAGATAGCTCATTAGGAACTTGGATTATGACCTTACAGGTCCTACAATCAATAGAAGCATAAGAGGCATGCAACTAATCTATACCAAGAATAACATCAAAATTGATCATAGCAAGCTCAACTAGATCACATGGGAAGACTTTATGAAAGATTGACACAGGATAATTTCTATAGACTTTCTTGGCTAGGATTGACTCACCAATAGGGGTATAGATCAAATAAGGTTCTAACAAAACTTCCAGAGACACCTTAAACATTATTGAAAGGTAAGGAGTAACAAAAGACATAATAGAACTAGAGTCAAGCAAAACATACACATCATGATCAAAGACTCTTAACATACCGACAACCACATCAGGAGACTCCTTAACCTCTTTCCTAGCATGCAAAGCATTGAACCGTTTACCATGTGGACCACCACCTTGAACTTGGGCACCTTGTTATATTTTTCCTCTTTGAGATACTTGTCCTTGTGGACACCCTTCTTTACCATTATAAGCAACATTAGGACACTCGATGATTTTGTGGCCCATCTTTCCACAACTAAATCATACGCTGGAACCTCTCAAGCATTCACCAACATGGCTCTTCCAACACTTGGAACACCTATGTGGAGTAGCACTACCTTTCATAACATCACCTTGAGCCTTAGGGTTAGGCACCCTTTCCTTATCAAATATTTAAGAAGCACCCTTTGAAGACCCTTGGCCTTGTTAGAAATGGCCATTACCAGAATTACCATAAGAAAATCCACCATCATATCGAGCCCTCTTTGACTCCCTTGTCAATTAACCCTAATGACCCATTAAAATCAATTCCAAGAGTTCCAAGAATTTCATTCTAACAACCAACATCAAGATTTTCAAAGGTTCCTCAAAACTCCCAAATCTCACAAAATGCTACAACTAAACATAAGTAATACCAAGCCCCATAATAGCATCAAATAAAGCATAGTATTAGTAGACATACCAGAGGAACCATGTAGAGACAATGAAGATGAGAAGGACGACCTTATTGATGGTAATGAACTCAATCCCAATGAAAGTAACAAAGAGTAGCTTCTAGAAGTGTGTAGCTTATTTAGGAAGGGAATTAGATGAAAATATAAAAGAGCAAAGTAAGAGTGTGCATTTAAAAAGGTATATCAATACAGCGGTGCTACTTTGGCGATATCGAGTTACAACATCGAACACATTCAATAATCCACCAAATGTGTTCAAGACTGCTTTTTCTTACAGCAACTAAAGCTCATCCAATTACACCAAAAGGCAGAGAAACTATGCACCGCAAAACCAATTTAGCGATCCATTGATTTGCAACATTGATCACCATAAATGATAGCACCTAAGGAGCCAACACCTGACCCAAAGGGAGGTCAAGATTGAGGTCACTATTTCATATTAGTGATACATCGATTTGCAACTTTGACCACTGAAGTGGACAGTACTTGAGAGGGCATTAGCTGACCCATAAGGTAATCAAAATGGGGGTCTCCATTTCGACTCTTCGATGCACCAATTTGCAACTTGGATCACCAAAATTGATAGTACATCAAGGGTCACCAATTGAGCCAAAAGGCGGTCAAAGTCATGGTCTTCATTTCAACTCAGTGAACCGCCAAACACAATTTTCACTGCCTTTTGCATCAACATTCAAACCTTCAACATACACACACTTGCACAAACAACACATATTATTTCAAAACTTCTAACACCTTGGATTGCCTCCCAAGATGTGCCTTATTTAATATTGTGTCTCAACAGTGTTCATTACAAATCAAGCTTCATCCATATAGATGACATCAATAATTTGAATACTAGGTGTTTTACCATAATATTTCTTCAATCATTGTTCGTTTACTTTGAACTTCTCCCCTTTTTAGTTCTCAACCTCAATGACACCATTTGCAAGAACTTCGCTGACCTTGAACGACCCCAACCAATTAGACTTTAGTTTACCCAGAAACAATCTTAATCTTGAGTTATGCAACATCACAGGGTGTAATGACCCGACCTAGGGGCTTAGTTGTTAGACAACAAATGAGATACTGTAACAACCCAAAAATTTCCAAAATCTACTTATGGTTGGAATTCTTTGATATACTACAAGCCATGTATGAGTTTTGGTGGCCATGGGTTGAGTTTAAGTGGCCGAATACAAATTGGTCTAGTTAGTGGCATAGAGGGACAGTTTTGACAGTCAACTTCAAATAGTTATATATTTTGATGTGGGATGAACCATGTGATCTACCATATATAAAATTGAAGCTATTTGAGTTGGCTATTCAACACAAGTAGTTTTATTCAATTTGAATATCGGATGAGGGAGATATGTCCCAAACAGTGAGACTGTCTAACATTCGGAAGCCATTGGAGATAGGCTCAAAAAAATGGCCAAGGACATTTTTACGGATCGTGAAACTTTGCACGGTCCGTCTAGGGTGTCGAGTGGTGTCACAGTGAGCTTGAGGTGGCATGGAACCACCCCTAAGCCAAGTCCAAGTCAACGGGATCTTGAACGGACCGTTTGACACCAAACGGCCCGTGTACTGCCTCGTGGAGTGAGGAAGTAGCTTGGCCAAGCCAAGGC
>JBCEWC010009954.1:0-18165 GCA_038996855.1 Solanum aculeatissimum
TATATTAATAGGTACTTATTATAGTTATTTTAGCATAATTTATTACTTTAAAGTTATGATATTTTCATTATGACTTATTTTAGCATGATTTAGTACTTTAAAATTATGATCATTTTCATTATGACTTATGTATTTGCGATATTTATTTTATACGATTTCATTATTATTTTTTGTTGAATATTTTTATGCCTTCACTCATATCATATTTTGTGTTTTTCTTAAAAAATATCCTAGATATATGTATTTTGATAAGACTAAAGAAATATTTGAAGCACAAGATAATTATATATTTTTATGAATACTTTATCAAAAAATTCGAAAAAACTCGAAAACATGAGAAATCTGGAAAAAAAAATCCAAACAAAAATCAAAAATATTTGAAGATCGGAGAAATTCGAAAAAAAAGTCTAGGTTGAAAAATGCGAGTTTCATTGATTTGGTTTGGTTTATATATTTAAAAATCCAAACAAATAATTTAATTTAATATTTAAAAAAGGGAATTTTTTATAAATAGTCTAGGCTTGAAACTTAATATGATCAAATAGCTATATTTTACATAATTACACGGAATAACTTCGGCTATGTGACCTAGAGGGGAGGAGAGAGGCAAGCGAGATCGAGAGAGGGAGCAGAGAGGCGAATTGTATATGTACATTTGTCAAATTGTATGTGTATATCTATCAAATGATTGTATATGTGTAACTAATATACATATGTAATTGTATATCTGGCAAGCGAGATCGAGAGAGGGAGGAGAGAAGCGAGCGAGAGAAGGCAGAGAGTAGGGAGAGGTGAATTGTATATGTATATCTATCGAATTGATTATGTATATCTGTCAAAATAATTGTATATATGTAACTAGAATACATATGTAGTTGTATATCTGGTAAGAAATTGCAGAGAGAGGAGAGAGGCGAGAAAGAGGAAGAAATGAGAGAAAAAATAGCAACAAAATCCTAACTATAACAATAAAACTCTAACTATAGTTATAAATTGTATTTTTTTTCAAACTATAATTATATAATATAAATACATATCATATGTTTATCTAGTTATCTTTTAAAAAATTCAAACCAACACAGTCCATGTACACCTCAGCGTCCCTATTATTATATATTCTTAATATATCAATAAAAAAAAAAATCCGGTCAAACTAGGTAATTTGACTGCACTCTCTTATATTTCACCGAGTTACATCACATCACCAAATTAATTAGTAGAATATATTACTATATGGATACCACCACTACGAATTTTCTGCAGTGATGTCTAGTTTTGAACTTTATCAATCATTAAAAGGCGAACTGGTTCTTATAGGGACCCAACCTGCACTTTTTTGTTGCCTTTACCATAATGATATTGCTTGGCGTGTCACAAGTGTCGTATTACTTTTTTCCACTTAAAAAGAGAATACGAATATACAACCTGGACTGACATGACCATTTGCCAAAGACACAACTGAATATATTGTTTGATGAGAAAAGAACAAAACCCACTAAACAGGCCATCAGATTTGTGCAAGTAAGCAAAACATGAACAATGAAATTTATACATGTCTAAAGCAAGTTGAGGCATAGTTATTGATGTAACATCCTCGAAACAGAGCTAATGTGTTGAGATAGATGTACCAGAGCAAGAAATCATAAGAAACGCATCCAATATTTACATAAACTGATTGTTTCTTGAATTACATTCTAAAAATTATTTATCTAACAAGGAGTAATGAAGTTAAAAGGGGGGAAATTTGAAGATGTCAAAACAAGAAACAACCAATTCCACTCAGCCCCCTTCCACCGGGCTGCCTCAAAAATATTTACATCACATTCTAAGGTCCTACTCCCGCGCGCTCTATCACAACTTCCTTCACTTTCACAAGCTTGCAGTCTTATTTGGCATATAACTCAAGTTTAATAAAGTAAAATCTCAATTCTCAAAACTGGCAAGAAGTCCCAAGCCTTTGCATCTGCCTCTGACCAACGGTGATAGACTTGCGTTTAGCAAAAGCTGGATAAAGAAGCTCTTCAAACTTCTCAAGAAACAAACCCCACTCAACATCATTCATATCTGATAGCTTCACAAAGGTGACACTTGCAGGAAGCTGCTCATTTGCACTCCGATGTCCAGAGGAGGAACTAGACAGATAGCCATTTTCTGGTTTTGTTCCTGAAATATTAGCATATTTCAGTTTCTTCTCACCTAAGCCAGTGTTCTTGAGAGACATTGAAAGTTTTGACATAGTGATGTTCTTTGCTGGGGCAGGAACACAATTAAAGCTCTTCTCAACTTCTTCGTCGCTTTCCACTTCCTCAATACTTTCATCTAGTTTAGGGAGTGGGAAGCAACCATTTCCTCTGATTGGAAGATGAAATGGGTTTTTATTCATGAAATCCTGAGAGGTCAATTTGGGACTAGGCTCATGTCCAGCATCTTCGCAATCTATGTCAAATTGAAACTCGTTATCCACTACAGCCTTTGGAGAAAGAATCTCCCTCTCAGCAATCAGGCTTCTTGCCTCCAAACAAACAACTTCAAGCTCACTTGGTTTCTCCTCCCCACTACGGAATTCCCTGGTCATCATCTCACCAATTTCTGATAGACAGAGCCCATAAGCAGCAGCTTCCTTGAGAAAAATGGTGGAAAGGACCAAGACACGAAGGCAAGCTTCACGAATCATAGGGAGTTCGCTTCGTAGCATCTCAGAGTCCTGAATAGGATCAAGCTTCTGTATGTACTCAAGTTCATCTTCCGTGAATGGAATAGATGCCTGGGGCCAATGGATCCACTCAAAATACGGATCTTCCAAGCTCTCTGGAAGACAGAGCCCATGATCAATGGGGATGAGCTCTACTTGACCGAACCTTCCAATACCGTCAAGCTTCCTAACTAAAAGATTTCCTGCATGTCTATCTGTGTTAAATATCCTAATGTCTAATATTCCAATCCGATGCACTGCAGCAACAGCAAAATTTGAGGTTCCATGGTCACTGGCATCAAAATCATGGGGAACAAACTGTTGAAAAGATGCAATCTTGCTCACAAGCTGCTTCTTGCTGTGAGGGTTGTCTCCATTTACACCATTGTTGACATTAAAGACTGAGTGAGTGATTTTCACCAATGTAGTAGCTGGCACATTGGCAAAATGATCATAGTCAAGCAGATATGCAGCGACCTCCCTATACCCTGTTTCTCCAACTCTGACTGATCGTTTTAAGCCTGGCTGCCCAAGAGCTTTGCCAACAAATCCTTTAGGATTGTTTGGCGCAAATGGTTCTTCATCTGTGGGCTTGACAATAGCAACAGTCTCACCTCTGTTATTTCTGAAAAAATATCCCCCTCCAAGTCCACCATGAACAGGAAGTGGATCTACTCCGGTCTTCATTGCCTTCACAATTTCCTGGATAAGTTGCTTTGTATCAGCAAAGCGACCTGCGTTTCCCAGTATTTCAATGGGGCCACTTTGATCTCTCGGTTGGATATGATCCTTCCCTGTCGGTAAAAGGCATGGAGTTGATGAACTTCGATGCATAAAGTTCCTCGTCAGCAGTAGAGGGGAATCATTGCGAACAGCACTCAGGTCATTCTTCAACATCCTATCACCAAATGTCAAAGAACTCTCCTCAACTGGAAAGTTAAGTGCAAGCTGCAACCTTCTTTTCACAGTTTGTGCATTGTCGCTACGTTCTAACTCCATCCCCAGTACACAACCAGTCTCAGTTTGAACAAAAACACGTCTCCTCCCAGTTGGTTTCCCTTCCATCCTACCCTTCCCATGGTACTCCCCGCCAAGTGGACTCTTAAAGATTGCCACAGCCATCTGGGTCTGAACAGGACAATTATCCAGGTTACCAGACATAAAAGGTCGAGAAACACAGTTGGGCATCACAATTAACAAAAGAGATGGCGGCAGAAGAGAGCTTTCCACGCACTCTCAGTTGAGCACCAAACTCAGTAGCCGATTGTGAGCAAGTCAGAAAATGATTCAATCCGGAAACAATCATCAATGAGCAAACAGGAACCAAAATCAACCCAGATGATGCCACAGGCAACAGCAAATATCACAACCGCGCCAAGTAAGGTATAGCAAGAGATCAAGAATCTCAACTGTTACAATAGAAGAGCCATCTTATGATGTGGATAAGGCAGTGCACAAGATCTGTAAAGAGATTTTTAAACGGAATCAGAATACTCATGGATTAATTCATGCCATTTGTCAAAAATTGTTATAAGAGCATTACAAGGTTATTCATGTCATGGATGACCAGAACAACCAAATAGAAAATATATTTCCCCAGTTGTAGTAGGCTGGTTATCCATATTTTTCCAAGTTAGCAGAAACACTTGAAACTGAAACACCTTAAAAACACGTTATACATAGAGAATCTACCAGATAACACTATCTACTATCAAGTAACACTGTTTCATCGCTAAAACAGACACTTGTTTGAGTAATTAGTAACACCCTTGCGTAAAATTACCAGTAGTATTTATTTAATCTCTCATTTCCAATGGTGTAGCGAAACGTAGATCAACTTTGTACTAAGACCCAATCTTTTTTCCCTTTTTGGAATGATTGTGATGTTCAGCCCAGCTTACATGCATTTTGATTATTCCACTGTCTACCTGCTACCCCCACCATCACGGATACAAACATTTGAAACTGAACCTCGTTTCAAAACACATTAAATACACGAAATCCATAGAATCTAATTAATTTACTCAAAATAACACTCTTTAACACTTTTCTATTGCCTAAACAAAGTGTTATTCAAGCAATTAATAACAGCCTTACTAGCATTCAACTATAGAACACTCACATTCATCCAAATAGCACAAAAAACATATCAAACATACAGATACTTTAAATCTTTTTACAAAATTTCAAATGCACCAATCTAATTAATTTCTCGAATACATATATATATATATATAGTGTTATTTGAGTCATTAATTACACTCTTCGGTAAGATTAATTTTCATTTTCCTTTCCTTCAATAACTGAAAAAAATAAATTAAAATCAGATAAAATGTGAATAAATAAAACTCGGATAATCCAGAACGAACATCGAACAACGAATGAGTCGAAATCAAAATCAAAATAAATGTATCTACATACCGGAAAAACAGATCTGACGATAATGCCTTTTTCTACCAGCTCGCCGGCGCCGGAAAATTTCAAATCACTTTTTCACCGTATGATTCAGATACAAAGAAGATTCAACGGCAAGGATTGATTCAGTACCCTTTTCGTCACTCCAAAAACCCTTCTCTTCCCTTTTTGCTCGCTTTCAGCTTCTCTATATAAGCCTTCTTAATTATAATGTGCATGTGTATGTATGTAGCTATATATCCATAAATTCTTTTAAAGTCCTCTTTATTATTAAACTCTGGTTTGTTTCCACCAGTAGAGTCGCTTTTTGCGCGAATCGTGGTTAAGTTAATTAACTAACTATAGTTTATCGCTTTTACCTTGTTTTATGGAAGCATCTGGAATAGTGGATTTTCAGCCGTTAGATTATAGATAGATAGACGGCTGGATGTGGACGGTCAATTAGGAGATGGTGACGTGGAGGTATGTGATTAGAAACTGACGTGGCATGGTCAGCGGGAATGAGTGAAATCCCGAAAATGTCCTCTCTGGTTTTCCAATAAGAGGACATAAAGAGATATTTTTACCCTACGTGAAGTTAAGATGAGGTTTGACGGCGTGCTTCGCGGGTGTACGGGAAGGATGATATAACTGATTTCCAGCTGGAAGTGGGGCTAAGTTAACGTTTTCATTAAGCAAAATTATTAACATTAAAAAGCGTTTTGTTTTTTAAAGTGTTTTTGGAGAAAAAAGAAATTGGGAGAGTATTTTGTTCGTTTCAAAATAATTGTTATATTTTATTTTTTCAAAAGTTAATTAATTATTTTTAAAATTAAATTTAATATTCTCATTTCTTGATTTCAACCAAATATTGTCCAAACACCTACAAAAATTAATGAATTGATGACATAAAAAGATATGTATATATCATTAAAGTATTTAGGAACTAATTGTCACTAAATTTTTTATGCATAAAAGAACACAAAATATAACATAGTTAAACTATCTGAGTTAATTAAAATATTAAATGATACCTAGATACTAATATATAAGACTAAATTAAATCTTTCAAAATCATGTCATGTATTGAACTTTATTCTTGATCAGTTACACATTCAACAAAAACAAAAATTTAATTAAAAAGGAAAAAAAAATTCAATAAATTGTAAAAAAAGAAAAAGGCCCTAATAAATTGGATCGCCATGTGAAATGTCGTGAGACATTTGTACTTTTACCATATTTTATGTTGATCTTTAATTGTTTGTTTTTCATAATAAATATCTTTCTATAGAACATAATTTATATTTCATATTATAATATTTTATAAATTATGTTAGAATATAATTTTGGCATCTAAAGAACTTATGACTCAATATATAAAATTCGATTGCTAAAAAGCAAAAATTAAAAATAATTTATTTAAAAAATAAAAACTAAAGATCAACTTATTCAAATGATAAAATGTGCAATTTTTATGTCATAACATAATTCTAAAACAAAAGCTTACTCACGTCAATTTGTTTTACGAGAAAAATATAACAATAGTTTTCTCACTTACTTCTACACGTATCAAAAGTTTTTTTAAAAAATAAATAAATTCATTGAGTTAATATTATTGTGTTATGATTTAATTTTTTTTTTCTCACTACAAGCAATTTAATGTTATCAATAGTAACGTTAGGGGGAAAAAATAGTATCTCAAAAAGGGGAAATATCCTCATTGGCAATGAAATTGTCCATATTTTTCCATTAGGTATTAGTGTAATTTTTTCTTCAGAAAGTTAATATTTCATAATAAATAAATTTTTATTTTTGACTCGTCTTACAAATTAATTTTATATTATCTGAATAACGTTAGAAAAAAAATGAAAATATAGTATTTTAAAAGTAGAGTATTCTTATAATTGTTCAAATTCATTCTTTGAATATTAGTGTAAAGAAAAATGTGTCCAAATTCTTTCTATAAAAAGTTAATGTGCCATAATATCATAAATACGTTTTTATTTTGATTCACTTTACAAATAATTTGATGTTATTTAGTTAATTTTAAAAAGATGAGGATCGTATCTCAAAAACAATGTGTCCTTATTAATTAAAAAAATATCCAAATTTATTCTTTGAATATTAGTATGAAAAGAAATATTCTTATTGACTAAGAAATTGTCCAAATTCTTTCACTGAATATTAGTGTAAAAGAAATGTGTCCAGATTCTTTCTCTAAAAAGTTAATGTGTCATAATATCGTAAATAAGTTTTTATTTTGACTCACTTTACAAACAATTTGATACTATTTAGTTAATGTTAAAATAAGATGAGAATCGTATCTCAAAAATAAAGTACCCTAATAAATTAAAAAAATATCCAAATTCATTTTTTGAATATTAGTATGAAAAGAAATATTCTTATTGACTAAGAAATTATTCAAATTTTTTCACTAAATACTAATATAAAGAAAATGTGTCCAGATTTTTTGTCTGAAAAGTTAATGTGTCATAATACCCATAAATAAATTTTTATTTCATACTGTTATGAGTCCCTATTAGATTACGATGATTATTCATTATTAAAAATAAAACATGTTGATTTTTCTGACCTATATTATTTTCTTTTAGATGGTGTGAGTGTGACAAAGACTAGATAAACTACTCTACCTATCTTTCTAATCTTTGTTGAATTTTCTTCTTGAATTATTATTTGTTGTCTTTACTTCTCATTTATACTTGAAGAGTTTGTTAAATTTTAAAGAATATATTATTATCGATAAAATATTTATAAAGATTATTACCATGTCTCAAATTATGAAAATTCCTAAAACAACTTTGTAAACTTTTCAAATCGTATAATACGTACATATATTTGATTGATTAATTATGAAAGGAGATGACATATTTATTGTTCTTTTCCTTAAGAGTTTTGTAATGACCCGTTAGGTCATTTTGAGAATTAGTCATCTTGATTTCCTAAAAGATTTATCTCGTAAATTTTAAAGGGACTTTTTGGACTAATTGATAACTTTGATTGTTTAAGTTACGAGTAAATTTAGATGACTAATCTAATTGATAATGTATTAAAATAAGTTTAAAAAGGTTAATATTATTTTAGTTATAACAAAAGACGGAGATTAGGTCACGTCAATTTTTGGAATTGGGAGTAAGGTTATTAGGATTGATTATAGGCAAATCATTGGACCATGATTGTAGTAGATTTGGGTGGAATAATCTACAATTTTGAAACATTATGCGTGCCTTTAGTTTTAGTTAATTTTTGTTTTAAATTTTGTTCTTTTGATTTATCATTTTATTATTTAATTAAGTCTTGATATATTAATGATAGTAATATGTAATCAGATATTAGATGTATCATATTTTATAAATCCCATTAAAGTTATATTATTTGGAGGAATGAAAACTTAATTCTTGGCTTGAAATTTTGGGAATTGATTATAAGATTTAGATGAGTTTTTGGGTTTGAGCTAGACGTATAGTAATATGGGTGTCGTTGGACTCCTTGTGATGTGTACATTTCGTTCTTGATAGAAAATTGTCATTTTGGGAGTTGAATTCAAGATTTGTCCATTCGGTAGAAGTGTTCGAGTGTGGTTCCGGCATTGAGGTAGGTTCGCTATCCTTCTTTGAGATTGAGATTGAGATTGAGTTATTGAATATCTATGTTATAATCTATGGGATGAGATTGTATCATGTGTTGGGTTGAAAATTCTTACTGTGATGCTAGTGTGAAGGCTTTAATTATCTATGTGTTTGCTTTGAGAGCATGTGAATCCTAGATTGAGAATATTGTGAATATGACATGTTGAGAAAAGATGATAATTGTGATATGATATTGAGGATCATGACTTACTTGAGGAATGCAAGTTATTAAAAGTGGTGAAGTATTTTAAAGAGAATTGTATCCTAATATGTATAAAAAAGGGTGAATATTATAATTGCTAAACTTTGAGTACCTTGACACTTATTACACTTATTGAGCTGAATATTGTTTCTATAGTTGTGTCTCGATTGCATGCATCCTCATACTTCATGTCATGATATTTTGAGAAATTGAGAATTGTGAAACTACTTTTTAAAACCCTTGATCACGAGTTAGGCGGCAAGGTGATTGATATATTGTAATTTTTATCATGAGTCATTGACCACGAGCTAAGTAGCAAGGTAGTTGATATATTGTGATTGAGGTATATGACCTGCGAGGTTCCCATGGATCCCCTTAATCTATGGAGCCTTAGCTTGACAGGGATGTATACGATAGGTTGTGCGACGGTCTTGATACCACCTTGCATTGCATACCATCTCATTATACTACTTGACTTGTTTTGGATTGGCTTATTTGAGATTATATATTTACTTTATTTGCATTGTTCTATATAAATTGGCGGCACTGATGCCAGACTGATTTTTCTGTTGCTGGTGGAAGCTTTCCTAGATTATTTCATAGTTTTATTCAAATTTTCATTCACAGTCGGTTAAACCTACTGGGTACATATTATGTGTACTCATCCGTACTTCTTTCTCTCCCCACAGATTCTAGTCAGGGATTTCCATGTGGTGTTTGATTCGTTCGAGCAGTTGATTATCCAGATCTAGTGGTGAGATTTAGCGCTTTGAGTTGCCATTAGATTCTATCTTAGTTGTGTAATCTTTATTTCTATTCAAAGACTGAGATGTACTGATTTCACTAGTTTTGTTATTAGATGTTCTTTATACTCGTGACACCAGATTTTGAGATATGATTTTATATGGTGACTATTTATTTATTGAGTTTTCTCCTTTCAATGTACTTTATTCTTGGGTTTGGAATTAAGTGATTTTTTAGTCATGATCCCGTTTTGGGTCATGACAATTTTTTACTTCTTAGTTATATATTTATAATTACGTTGTTTCAAGCCCTTATTAGTCAAAAAGAACAGTGGATGAGGGATTCTTTCAGCGGTCTCGAGTTCAAGTCTTAGATATGAAAAAAATTCTTGATAGAAAGTATTTTCCCCAAATGAACCTTACGAAATACAAAATTGAATTAGTCGAACTTCAATACTAATTGTACTTGTTTAAACTATTTAATTTCTGAAAAAGCATTTATCTTAATTCTCCTTTTTTTTTTTTTGGAGGGGGGAGGTGGCGCAAAAAAAGTTGCACTACTAATCCTGCATGTTTGAAGCACTCAATTAGTAGGAGTAAATAATTATAAATTAATTCTGAAAGTCTTATCCATCTGTCTAAATTAAAGAATCTCAAACTGTTTACAGAAACAATAAATGGGGATATTATCAGATTTTGTTTTTATTATTATAACATAAAATAATAAGATACTGGCAATCTTAATCACAGGTGAGTAGTTCATCAACTTTGATATAACTGCAAGAAGTATATAAACTAGATTTTTTGAATTTACTCAAATTAACGATAAGGGTTATTAATTTCCTTTTCGTCTGACCCATTAAAAAATATTAATCAGAAATATTTTTTTTAACTATTTATTCGCATTATATCTTAAATATGACTTTTTAATTAAAATTTTTGTTATAAATATATTAATGTGAATGTCTCTTGTGTAACTCTTCTTGAAGTTCATGCCCTAAATGAATGAATGTTATTTAAGTCTTGTACCTTAAAAAGACTTTCCTGTAGTATAAATAGATGGTAAACAATACGATTAAATACATAGAAGAAAGAAATAGAAAGTATTTTCTCCCATACCTCTTATTTAAATATCTTGCTTTATATTATTCTTATATTGCTAATATTTTACAACACGTTATCCGCATGAGCCTCTAACCAATTGAGATTTGCTTAAATCAGAATTATTTTTTTCTTAAAAGTTAATCAAATTTCTTTTCCGGTGCAGATATACATTTATATATTTATAATATCTCTAATAAGACTTTCGTAAGTTTTCATTTTATAATTTAATTACTGCACATGACTTTCTTTAGATATGATAGTTGTTATGCTTAAGGTTTAAATTATTATGTTATCTATATGTCACTAACTTATAACTCTAAATTAAATACTATGCAATATGATGACTTGTTAACTAGAATATTAGTAAGTATTTTCTTGCAATACATTTATGATCATTATTTGTGTGTTTTGAAGAAAAATAGTTGTTGTTTAAATAAAATAAAATAATTAATTAATTTATGTTACTTGTGTCATTATGACTATATAATATGGGTATTATATTACTTTAAGTTTAAATCATCAACCTATAAATATTATATACATGTTAGATTAATATGAAATTACTTATAAGTTATAAATCATAAAGGCTCATAAAGTCAAGTATTTATATATATTATATTTGTAACTATTTAACTAATTGATTTACTTTTAGATTTTAAATAAGAATTGTTAGTTATTATAACCATTAAAGATAAATATTTTTGTAGCCATCTTGCATATAATATATTTTGTACTTATATAATACTTTATCATTTGAAATATTAATTTATCATTTATTATAAGAAAATTAACATTATGTTATTAACTCAGTTATTTTATGATAGTTTTCATCATGTCGAATTTGTCAAAACTTGAATTTGTGGCACTTGACATTTCTGGAAAGAATTATTTGTCATGGCTACTTGATGTTGAAATTCACCTTGCCGCTAAGGATCTTGGTGATACAATGATCAAAGAAAATAAAGCATCAACTCAGAATAAATCAAAGACTATGATTTTCCTTCGTCATCATTTGGATGAAAGCCTAAAGGTTGAATACTTGACAGTGAAAGATCCACTTGAATTGTGGATAGGCTTGAAAGGAAGGTATGAGCACCTTAAGGTCACGATATTGCCAAGGGCTCGTTACGAGTGGATGCACTTACAGTTTCAAGATTTTAAAATCATAATTGAGTATAATTCTGTTGTATTTAGAATCGCTTTTCAATTAAAATTATGTGAAAAAATTATAAAAGATGAGAACATGTTGAAAAATACATTAACTACTTTTCATGCCTCAAATGTGATATTACAACAACAATATCGTTAAAAAGATTTTTAGAAATACTCTGAATTGATCTCATGTCTTCTGGTGGTTTAGCAACATAATGCCCTGTTAATGAAAAATCACGTAGCCCATCCCACTAGAATTGCTCCACTACCGGAAGCAAATATGATAGAAGCACAGGACCAGTTTGAAATAAGACAAAATAATCAAGGTCAGAATTATGTGCGTGATCATGGTAAGGGAAAGAGACAATATAACAATTGTCGAGGTGTTCATAATAAAAGGAGAACAATATGAGTTCTCAAAATAATCCTTCAAGGGTAAAATGTGATCACTGTCATCGTTGTGGCCTGAAAGGTCACTGAAAAAATGAATGTCGGACACATGAGCATTTCGTCAGGTTGTATCAAAATTCCTTCAAAAGGAAAGGAAAGAAAGGTGATGCCTCCAATTCTAATGCCCAGACGGAGTCACATTTGACCCTTAAAGATGATGCCCGAACAAAGCCTTCTCATGAATATAATGAGAATGTTGAGGCAAATTTGGCATTGAAAGATGATGTTTTTGATGGCCTCAATGATATTATTCGTCTGAAAGTTAGAGATTTCTTAGGGGATCAAAAATGAAGATTAATCATTGAATTAAAAATAAATAATGTTGTATTTAAATATTTTATGTAAAGTTGAAGTACTTAAATTTTCTTTTGTTAGTTTTTTTTCGTACTTCCTATTATGTATTTTTATTTTATGAAGATAAATAGAATCTTCAGTCTTCAGTTAGATCCAAGATGAGTAATGGATATATGTGTCTTCTGGACACTGCCACAACTCATATGATACTAAGAAAAAAGAAATATTTCTCTCATTTGATTATGAAAAAGGCCTATATTAGTACAATATACAGTAGTATTGAGAGCTCTAGAAGAGCGACTTTATTACTACTTGGAGGAACAATATTGATAATTGATAATGCATTATATTATAGTAAGTCTCAAAGAAACTTGTTAAGTTTCAAGGTTATTCGTCAAAATAGCTATCATGTTGAGACTGTGAATGAAGGAAAGGTTGAATACCTTTATATTACTACAATAAATACGGAGAAGAAAATTATGCATAAAAATTATCAGCACTTTCTTTTAAATTGTACCATATAAATATTAGTACAGTGGAATCACCTGCCACAATAAACAAAAGGTTTACTGATTTTAATGATTTTATCATTTGGCATGACCAGTTGGGCCATCCCAGTTATAATATGATGCGCAGGATAATTGAGAACTTACATGGGCATACTTTGAAGAACCAAAATGTTCTTAAGCCAAATGAATTCTCTTGTGTAGCTTGTTTTCAAGGAAAGTTGATTATGAAACAATCAACAACTAAGGTTGTGATGGAATCCACTACATTTCTAGAATGGATACAGAGTGATATATGTGGGCCTATTCACCCTGCATATGGACCATTTAAATATTATATGATCTTGATAGATGCATCTACAAGATGGTCACATGTATGCTTATTGTCAACTCGCAATATGGTTTTTGCGAGATTGTTGGCTCAAATAATAAAGTTAAGAGCACATTTTTCAAATTATGTAATAAAGCCAATTCGTCTTGATAATGCTAGTGAGTTTACATCTTAGGCATTTAAGGATTATTATTTGTACATTGAGATAACAATTAAGCATCTTGGTGCTCATGTTCATGCTCAAAATGGTCTAACAGAGTCGTTGATTAAACATATTCAATTGATAGCTAGACTATTATTGATGAGGACAAGATTACTTGTTTCAATATGGGGGCATGCTATTTTGCATGCAACAACACTTGTGCGCATAAGGCCAACCAATTATCATAATATCTCCCCATTGCAGTTGATTTTTGGTCAGGAGCCAAATATTTTTCATCTTAAGGTCTTTGATTGTGTGGTATATGTTTTAATTGCTCCACCACAACGCACAATGGTGGATTCCCAAGAAGGTTGGAGATATATATTGGGTATGAATCACATTCTATTATAAAATATTTGGAACCTAGAATTGAAAATTTATTTACTGCAAGGTTTGTTGATTGTCATTTTGATAAATCAATATACACAACATTAGGGGGAGAATATAAATAATTGAAAAATGAGGTAGATTGAAATTCATTGCCATTATCTCATTTATATTCTTGAACAAATCAATGTGAGCAAGAAGTTCAAAAGTTGATTTATTTGCAAAGTATTGCAAATCAACTGCTGGATGTATTTACTAACCTTTCACGGGTTACCAAATCGCATATTTTAGCTGCTAATGCTCAAGTTCGAGTTGATGTTCAAGTAGGACAAATTATCAAGGCAAATGAGTCTAGGCCACGCTTAAAATGTGAAAGACCAATTGATTCCAAGGATAAAAATTCTTGAAAAATAAAAAGAATAAATGATCAAAATGATCATATGGAGGCAATTTCTCAAGAAGAGCCTCGAGACATAATAAATGGTGATACCACCGAGGAGGTCCAAGTACCTGAAAATAATGATAATGAAGAAATCTCAATAAATTATGTCTCAACGAGAAAAAGGTGGAATCGAAATAATATTGTGATTGATAATATTTTTGCCTATAATGTTGTTATTGAAATAATGCAACAAAATGAAGATTTTGAACAGAAATCTGCCAATGAATATAGGCAAAGAAATGATTGGGCAAAATGAAAGGAAGCAATTCAAACAGAATTGACTTCACTTGAAAAACGTAAAATTTTCAGACTAATAGTTTGGACACCTGAAGGTGTCAAGCCAGTTGGTTATAATTGAAATTTTATGCAAAAACGCAATGAAAATGATAAACTTGTAAGATATAAAGCACGACTTGTGGCACAAGAATTTTCACAAAGGACTGACATTGATTATGAGGAGACGTATTCTCCTGTTGTAGATGCAATTACTTTCAAGTATCTAATAAATTTGACAGTTCATGAAAAGCTTGAAATGCATCTAATGGATATGGTCACAACCTATTTATATGACTCATTGGACCATGATATTTTTATCAAAATTTCTGAAGCACTCAAAGTGCTTGAAGCATACAAAAATTAAAAAAAAAAACTTGTTCAATAAAGCTTTAGAAATCCTTATATAGATTGAAACAATCAAAACGAATGTGGTATAATCGTCTTAGCGAATATTTGCTAAAGGAAGGGTACAAAAATAATCCTATTTGTCCTTGTATTTTTATACAAATGTCGAAATCTGAATTTATTATAATATTTGTATATGTTGATGAGTTAAACATTGTTGACATTCATAAGGAGCTTTCAAAACTTGTTGAGTGTTTAAAGAAAGAATTCGAAATGAAAGATCTTGGAAAGACAAAATTTTGTCTTGGCCTACACATTAAATATTTGATTAATGGGATATTCATCCATCAATCAATATACACTCAAAAAGCTTTGAAGCTATTTTACATGGACAAATCACACCCATTGAGTACTCCAATGATTGTTAGATCACTCGATATTTATAAAGATTCATTTCGACCTCAAGAAAAGAATGAGAAGATTCTTGGTGATGAAACTTCATATCTCAGTGTTATTGAGGCACTAATGTACCTTGTCAACTACACACAATCAGATATTTGTTTTGCATTAAGTCTATTGGTGAGATTTAGCTCATATCCAACAAGAAGACATTGGAAATGTGTTAAGCATATATTCAGATATAATCAAGGAACAACTGATATGGGATTATTGTATTCTAATGCATTCAAATCAGAAATGGTTGATTATGCAGATGCGGGATATTTATTTGACCCACATAAAGCTCGATCTCAGACGGGCTATTTATTCACATATGGAGGTACAACTATATTATGGTATTCTATGAAGCAAACAATAGTTGCTACTTCTTCAAATCATGCAGAGGTAATAGCCATTCATGAAGCCAGCCAAAAGTGTGTATGACTGAGATCAATGACTCAACATATTTTACAATCTTTTTATGGAAACATAGGTTTCAAAAATATTATATGAAGATAATGCTGCTTGTATAGCTCAATTGAAGGGATGATATATCAAAGGAGACCGAACAAAATGTATTTCATCTAAGTTTTTCTTTACACACATATGATCTTCAACAAAATGGTGAGATAGATGTTCAACAGATTCGTTCGAGTGATAATCTTGTAAATTTATTCAGTAAGGCATTACCGGCGTCAACATTTGAAAAACTAAGATATAAGATTGGAATGCATCGTCTCCAAGATATCAGATAAAATTTTCATCAGGGGGAGTATAATACGCACTGTACTCTTTTTTTCTTAATCAAGGTTTTGTTCCATTAGATTTTTCTGCTAAGGTTTTTAATGAGGCAACACTTAAAGCGTATTACAAGATATGTACTCTTTTTCCCTTCTCTAGGCTTTTTCCCACTGAATTTTTCCTAGTAAGGTCTTAACGAGTCATATTATCTATCGACATCCAAGGGGAAGTGTTATAAATGCATTAATGTGGATGTCTCTTGTGTAACTTTTCTTGAAGTTCATGCACTAAATGAATGAATGTCATTTAAGTCTTGTACCTTGAAAAGACTTTCCTGTAGTATAAATAGACTATAAACAATACAATTAAATACACAGAAGAAAGAAATAGAAAGCATTATCTCCCATATCTCTTATTTAAATATCTTGCTTTATATTATCCTTATATTGTTAATATTTTACAACAATTTTACTTTATTAAGATATTAGTTTTTAAGAATAATAATTATTAAAATCTTAACATCGATCTAAATTAATAAATAATTCAATATAGCTATTTTTATGAATCACTATAGATAATTTGAAATGAACGGGGGTATCAATTTAAAACTTTCCTTTTCATTTATTTATTATTTTGGGTGATATAAGTGTCACAACAACTGAAAATTAATTAAAATTACCTAATATTGTGAAGAAAATTGACTGCTGATTCCACTATTCATGTATATATTTATGTATATTATATTATTATTACTTATATATAAGAGGGAGTTTCAAGTTGCTCAAGCAGGTAGTGGGTCAACATGCTTGCTTAATCTGCTTGAAGGTATATCTGTAAATTCTTTTTGGTTTTTTCGTTTAAATTTTTTTATCTTATTTTTACTATTTTATATATTTAAAAATTGCATAAAAATAGAATAAATCATAAAAATTGTTTGACCAAGTTGAAACTCCCTCTAATATATAAGTAAAAATTGCATAAAAATATAATAAATCATGATAACTGACGACCTAAAATATTTTTTAAAAACATAAAAGGTTCGATCGATTATTGAAATTAATCTATCGGCGTCACATAAAATGGGACAAAAGGAGTAATATGTAATATTTCATTTGAAAACTGCGTAAAAAATATTATAAATCCAATAATTAACAATATTTGATTGACTATTGAAAATCTATTTGTGCTATATACATTGGAACAAAGAAAGTGATGATATATATTTTTTCAAAATGACGTAAAAAAAATACTATAAATTAACAATTTAAAATATTTTAAAAAGACATAAAAAGTTTGATTGACTCTTGAGTAAATAGGAATAAATAAACAACATATATTGTTTGAAAATGACGTAAAAATACTATAAACCACAATAATGAATTAATTTAAAATTTTATTGGTAGCACATAAATTGAGACAAGGAAAATAACATATATTATTTAAAAATTATTAAAAAAAATTATAAGTTACAATAACTAACAACTTAAAATATCTAAAAAATATATTAAAAGTTAATTGACTCTACAAATTCTACATCAACTCTCTAAATTATATCTATGTCATGTAAATTGAGAAAGAAAAATAATAGATATTGAGCTCGTGCTAGCACATGTACATATGCCTAGAGAGAGGGAGAAAATTTACTGACAAACTTAATTCTCCTTATATATGTTTTCCCTTGCTTTCCTTTTTCCTTCTCTCGCCCCTTCTTTTCGGATCTTTTTCTTAATTAATTAAGATTAATTGTTTTATCAATTAATTACAAGTCAAGATTTAAATAATATATCTATCTATCTATCTATATCTATATCTATACTATATTAAAAGTGTGAAGACCCTTAGAAATGTTGATTGAATTTTTTGCCCTTCATTAAAAGAC